>JAEIGM010000122.1:0-93872 GCA_018903735.1 Drosophila cardini
ATAGTAAATCCTAATAATCATATAATCGGAAATAAAATGCCGACAGTATTATTAATTAGACCCCGTACTCTAAAAAAGAGTATAGGGGTCTATTAGGTTTGTCTGAAGCGAAATGTGCGTAACAGGTAGAAGGAGGCGTGGCCGACCCCATAAAGTATATATATTCTTGATCAGCATCAACAGCCGAGACGATATAGCAATGTCCGTCTGTCCGTCTGTCCGTCCGTCTGTATGATCACCTAGATCTTTTAAACTACAAGAGCTAGAGCCACCAAATTTGGAATGAAAGTCCGTCTGCTTCGCGAGCAGATCAAGTTTATTTCAAATCTTTGCCACGCCCCTTACCGCCCCCGCAAATTGCAAAAAACAATTTTCACATCACCATAACTTGAAAACTACTAGAGCTAGAGAGACCAAATTCACACATTATGTGTATGGTACCAATATAACTATCCTCACCAAGTTTGATCTGGATCGGACAACTATAGCCTATAGCTCCCATTGGACAAATCGGTCAAAACTAAAAAAAATTTGTATGAACACACGTAATGTTAGTTGAGCGATCGCAACCAAACTTACAGAGAATGTGTGAATAATTATTAAAAGTATCCTCACCAAATTTGGTCCAAATCGGACAACCACAACATATAAAATAAATTAATCAAAAATGCTGAGTTTTATGAATAAATTGTTTGTTTACACTGCTTGCAATAGAAGATGAACACAAACTGCAGCAAGCAGTGCAGTGTGTTAACTGAACAATTATTATAAAAGATTTAAATTTTTTAAATTTTAATTATTTACATAAACTTCAATGCAGAGTGTGGTCTAAGCAGTAAAGATGCCTGATCTTATTCTTTGCACTTGTATGTGAACGCGGGATCATGGGTTCGAGCGCCGTCAGGGACATTTTATTAATTTTTGTTATATAACAAAAAAGTAATACATGTAAATGCAAATAGTCGAGTACTTTCAAGAGAGGGGCGTGGTGCAGCTGTTAGTGCACTGACGCGTGTGCGTGGAGTCAGAGGTTCGAATCCCGTCAGTGAATTATTTTGATTATTTTTTTTTAGACCCCCGTACTCTAAAAAGAGTATAGGGGTCTATTAAGTTTGTCTGAAGCGAAATGTGCGTAACAGGCAGAAGGAGCCTTTTCCGGCCCCATAAAGTATATATATTCTTGATCAGCATCAACAGCCGAGACGATATAGCGATGTCCGTCTGTCCGTCTGTCCGTCTGTCTGTCTGTCCGTCTGTCCGTCTGTCCGTCTGTCCGTCCGTCTGTATGATCACCTAGATCTTTTAAACTACAAGAGCTAGAGCCACCAAATTTGGAATGAAAGTCCGTTCTGCTTCGCGAGCAGATCAAGTTTATTTCAAATCTTTGCCACGCCCCTTACCGCCCCCGCAAATTGTAAAAAACTATTTTCACATCACCATAACTTGAAAACGACTAGAGCTAGGAAGACCAAATTCACACATTATGTGTATGGTACCTATCTAACTATCCTCACTAAATTTGGTCCGGATCGGACAACTATAGCCTATAGCTCCCATAGGACAAATCGGCCGAAAATTCGTGATTTGTATGGAGGCATGAAGTTTTAGTAGAGCGACTGTAACCAAACTAACACATTATGTGTATGGTACCATTATAACTATCCTCACCAAGTTTGGTCCGGATCGGACAACTATAGCCTATAGCTCCCATAGGACAAATCGGTCGAAAATGGGTGATTTGTATGGTAAAACGCGCACTAAATTGAGTACGGGGTCTTTTACAGTCGGCTCGCTCGACTGTAGCCTTTCTTACTTGTTATTTAAAATTTTAATTAAAGTAAAACTAAAGAGGAAGTAAATTAATCCATTAATCTGGGAATATTCATTCAAATGTTCAGCTTTCGAAAAATTTGACGTACGTGACCATATTTTCCGATCTGAACCAAATTTGGTGAGGAGAGTCAAAAAATACACATAATGTGTGATGTTCGACGGATTTGTCCTATTTTCGAACAATTTGACCTATGGGAGCTATAGGGTGTAGTTGGTTAAAATCAATTAATTAAGACTAACTTACCTTTTAGACCCCATACTCTAAAAAAGAGTAGAGGGGTCTATTAAGTTTGTCTGAAGCGAAATGTGCGTAACAGGCAGAAGGAGGCGTGGCCGACCCCATAAAGTATATATATTCTTGATCAGCATCAACAGCCGAGTCGATATAGCGATGTCCGTCTGTCCGTCTGTCTGTCTGTCTGTCTGTCTGTCTGTCTGTCTGTCCGTCCGTATGAACACCTGGATCTTCTAAACTACAAGAGCTAGAGCAGCCAAATTTGGAATGAAAGTCCGTCTATATGTCAGGCAGGTTAAGTTTATTTCAAACTTTTGCCACGCCCCTACCGCCCCCGCAAATTGTAAAAACTATTTTCACATCACTATAACTTGAAAACGACTAGAGCTAGAGAGACCAAATTCACACATTATGTGTTTGGTACCAATATAACTATCCTCACCAAGTTTGATCCGGATCGGACAACTATAGCCTATAGCTCCCATAGGACAAACCGGTCAAAAATAAAAAATTTGTATGAAGACACGTAATGTTAGTTAAGCGATCGCAACCAAACTTACAGAGAATGTGTGAATAATTATTAAAAGTATCCTCACCAAATTTGGTCCAAATCGGACAACCACAACATATAAAATAAATTAACTCAAAAATGCTGAATTTTTTGAATTAATTGTTTGTTTACACTTGCTTGCAATATAAGATTTAACTCTACGTTTAGCTACCGCAACTTCAATAAGAAGCGTGGTCTAGTTAGTAGAGATGCGCGCTTCGTACGTGTTGGTTAGCCCGGAGTCCCGGGTTCGAATCCAGTCAGTGACAAATGCTAATTGTTCACTTTTTAAATTTTAATTATTTACATAAACTTCAATGCGGAGTGTGGTCTAAGTAGTAAAGATGCCTGATCTAATTCTTCGCACTTGTTTGTATGTGAACCCGGGATCATGGGTTCGAGTGCCGTCAGGAACATTTTATTAATTTTGATTGTATAACAAATAAATATTACATGTAAATGCAGATAGTCGAGCACTTTTAAGAGAGGGGCGTGGTGCAGCTGTAAGAGCTCTGACGCGTGTACGTGGAGTCCGAGGTTCGAATATCCCGTCAGTGAATTATTTTGATTTTTTTTTTTTTTTTTATTTGAATTTAAATTTAAAATTAAATATCAAATTGTAAAACACGGCTTATTTTTAAAATAAGCCAATTAATTGTGTATATATTTACATACATTTGTATATAAAAATGTATGTATACAAAATGTGAATCACTCCGTTTTTTTTCTTTTTCGAATAGAAAATGCGCACTTCTGTGAGTACGGGGTCTTTTACAGTCGGCTCGCTCGACTGTAGCCTTTCTTACTTGTTTTTATTTCAATTCAAATTTAAAATTAAATTTAAATTTAATTTCAAATTGTAAAACACGGCATATTTTTTAAAATAATCCAAGTAAGGAAATTGTGCATTTAATTGTGTATATATTTACATACATTTGTATATAAAAATGTATGTATACAAAATGTGAATCACTCCGTTTTTCTTCTTTTTCGAATGGAAAATGCGCACTTCTGTGAGTACGGGGTCTTTTACAGTCGGCTCGCTCGACTGTAGCCTTTCTTCCTTTTTTTTTTTTTTTTTAATTTCAAATTAAATTAAAAATATTAATTTCGGATTATAAAACGAGATTTGTTTTTACGCAAAACATAATTTTAAAACATGTAAGGAAATCTAAATATATACACGTACTTATATAAAATAGGAATCAATCCGGTTCTTCTTCATTTTCTTTTTTGTATGGAAAAACGCTCACTACACAGGTTGGTAGGCAAGGATTGGCATTGGTATGAGAACGGGATCTTTTAAATTCGGCTCGCTCGACTGTAGCCTTTCTTACTTGTTTTTATTATTTATTAGCTGGGATGTTTTCTGTCTACTTAAAAAGTTAGCTACTTTATTATATTTTCCTTTTACGTAATTTATGTCATAATCAAATTCTTGTAATTTTAAAATCCATCTTTGATGTCTAGCTGTCATTTATTTTCCTTTAAATTTTGAATTAAGGTATTTAATATTGGCATTATCTGTTATGATTTGTAATTTATTTCCTACCAAATAGTGTTTAAAATAAATTACGGCATATACGAAAGATAAAAATTCTTTGTCAATTGTGCTCTATTTTTTTTCGTGTTTCTTTAGTATTCGTGACGCGTATGCAATTGGTTGTCCTGTAGTGATTGTAAATGGTTTGTCAAATTCTGGATATTTCAAAATTGGGTGTGAGCTTGTAAGAGCTTTGAGATTTTCAAATGCATCAATAAACTGTGGGTCATTTGTGTTTATTGTGATACATTTTTGTAAATATCTTATCATTGGAAATGGTATTTTGGAATAGTCTTTAATAAGTTACCTGTAAAATCCGGTCATGCCAAGAAACCCTTTTAAAAGTTTTTCGGGTTTTAGTAACGGGATTTCATTTATAGCTTCTATTTTCCTTGGATTTGGTTTCAAACCCTCTTTAGTAAGAATGTGTACTAAATATTCTGTGTGTTTTTTCATAAACTAGCATTTATTTGGCTGAATTTTCAAATTATGTTTTCGTAGTACTTTGAAAATTTATTCATGAGCAATTTTGTGTCCTCCAAATGTTGTTGAGAATATTAATATATCATCAAGATACACTACACAAATTTTGTTTATATAGTCCCTTAAAATCTCATTCATTCAGCGCTGGAATGTGGGTGGGACATTTTTCAACCCGAATGGCATTCTAACGTATTCATAAAGACCCATTGGTGTTATGAAAGCTGTTTTTTCTACCTTCTGCAGCTATTACAATTTGATGAGCCTGGGAGTGGGTAGACTTCGCGAGTTGACGCGTCTGCCAAAATAGCAAGTAAGTTGGTGGCCACGTGCCGATAGGATTACGTTAGGCGGTGCATCAGGGCACCGTAGGGAATAATTTTAGTGACAGCATTAACGAAAGAATAAGTATTTGTAAGTGAATAGAAGATCTGAGTGCGTTCTTTCTTCCCTTTCTACTAGTCCTAGCCACTAACCAGTAGATAGGCGTGGACCTTTTCCCGCCAGCCGTGGGACTATCCCGGCACGTTGTCGAACTAACCAATAGAGTAATATAGTACCCGACTAATGGGAGTGTTTTATTCTCTAGTTATTCTTGCGCATTTCCATAATTCCCGCACTCGAACTGCAGCGTCGTTCCGTTAAATAAATTTTCTTGCAAAGTCAGACCCTGGGTTGACTTAGATTTGTACCACGGCTGGAAATGTCTTTACACTGTCAAATATTCTTGTGACACTTTTGGTGTCTGGTATTTTTACATTAAAGTGGACTGTAAGCCATTTAATTCAGCTGAAATTCCGGGATAGGATGCTAAAGGCATAACTTCATTTCCCATTTGTAACTTTTTAGACCCTGTACTCTAAAAAAGAGTAGAGCGGTCTATTAGGTTTGTCTGAAGCCAAATGTGCGTAACAGGCAGAAGGAGGCGTGGCCGACCCCATAAAGTATATATATTCTTGATCAGCATCAACAGCCGAGTCGATATAGCAATGTCCGTCTGTCTGTCTGTCTGTCCATCCGTCTGTCCGTTCGTCTGTATGATGACCTAGATATTTTAAACTACAAGAGCTAGAGCCACCAAATTTGGAATGAAAGTCCGTCTGCTTCGCGAACAGATCAAGTTTATTTCAAATCTTTGCCACGCCCCTTACCGCCCCCGCAAATTGTAAAAAACTATTTTCACATCACCATTACTTGAAAACGACTAGAGCTAGCGCGACCAAATTAACACATTATGTGTACGGTACCTATCTTACTGTTGGATCATAAGCATAGGTTAATAGTGTAAGAAATAGTTATGAATTGTTAGTAAAAGTAATTAGATGGAACTATTGGATTGTCTAGATGTGTAAGCGAATCTCTTGTATTTAAGCTAGCGAGTAAGTTCTTGTTTTCGGCAATGCAGCCGTCGCGAGCGGCAGGCAGTTCGTTGTTAAATATCGTTGTAACCACACGCACGCTGCCAAGCCTTTCCGCGATTGCCAAGTCTCAAATAAATTGTCAATTTTACGAAATTACAATTTGTTTAAATTCGATGTTTTCGATTTTTCATTGGCGCCCGAGCAGGGACTTTCAATCGCGTTCGTTGGTCTATTAGACATTTTCAAGGCTTTGGTTGCTGTGCGTGTCGGTATTAGTATATTCGTTATTGGATCTTCCCTGGAGCTGTTCGCCGTATTGGAAGTTTTGGATTGGAACAACCTGGAGTTGAAGACACTGGAATCCCCACCCATTGTCGTTTTGGATATTATACCCAGAATTGAGCCCATGAGCGACTCTTCTGATGATCAGGTAACAGTGCCCAAGGTGCCCAAAGGCATTAGAGAGCCTAAGTAGAGTGTACCACAACAAATGTCTTATATTTTTTGACACCCTCGCCCAGTTGTTTGACATTGAGCCAATGTATAAGCCATCGGCAATTGGAATTCGCACGATGGTGGACTCTGTAACGGCAATTTTTAATTCGCTAATGTCCGTTGGAAATGAGCAGGATTTTGCTAACGCAATTCTCATACACATAGTCATGTCAAAGGTAGATCCTCATACAAAATCGAAGTATGAGGAGCAGCTTGACTATAACACATTGCCAAAATGGGTCGATTGTGTCGCGGCTTTGAACACGCGATAAAACAGGATGAAACAGAAAACCGACATGAAACACGCAAAGGAATCGCCACTTGCGTGCACGAATGTCTAGAAGGAAGTTGAACCCCAGGGCGTTTTTTTTGTTCTGAAATCGATTTCAAGTAGGCAGCCTGACTATGATCTTCCGGTTAGTCGGTGGAAAATTCCATCAAACATAGAATTGGCTGACCCCGAATTCCATAAGCCTCAGCGAATTGATCTGCTGCTGGGAGCAGATTCCTTCTTCGATTTATTGTGCACTGGGCAAATTAGATTGGCAGAAAATGGTCCATTACTGCAAAAGACGCTGTTCGGTTGGGTAGCATCCGGGCGATGCAAGAAAATGCGTACCCAAAGCCCTGTATGCTGCGCGGTAATGCAGCCCGAAGATGATGGGCGACTGAAGGCGCTCGTTGACAGATTCTGGGAACTGGAAGCGATCCCAGAGGCAAATGGATTGAAAAAATATTCGGCAGAGCACCTTGCGTGTGAACAAAGTTTTCAGGACAGCGTACACAAACTGTCGACAGGACACTTTGAAGTCAGTTTGTCGTTCAAGACTGATCCGCAAGTGCTGGGCTCCTCTTTTGAAACAGTAAAAAGACGGTTTCTCTCGCTAGAGCGTAGGGTTTCAAAAGACGCGGAGCTCAAGCAAATGTATACGAGTTTCATGAACGAGTATCTCGAACTAGGTCACATGTCTCTTATAGGTACAGAAGTTCCACCAGGACCACACTACGTCATTCCACACCAGTGCGTAATGTGACCTGATAGTAGCTCCACCAAACGATTCAGAGGGATCTAATTTTGTCACTTCTAAGGTTCCGTCTGAGCGGATATGCCCTCACGGCAGACGTTAAAAAGATGTATCGTCAAGTAAGCATATCCCATGACGATCGACGATTTCAGCTAATTGTTTGGCGCGAAAATCCATCAGATGAGCTTCAAATTTACCAATTGAACACGGTGACTTATGGAACTGCGTCCGCACCGTTTTTGGCCATCAGATGTTTGCAAGGGCTGGTTTTGAGCCATAAGAACACCCACGCTCTTGGTTCAGAAATCATTTGTAACGATTTCTACGTCGATGATATGCTTACGGGAGCCGACGATATTGAAACTTTAAACAAGATATGTAAAGGAGTGCCCGAAATTCTCGAATTGGGTGGATTTCAATTGGCAAAATGGTTTTCGAACCATCCAACTTTCATAAAAGAAGGCGGAACGGAGAAACTTTTGAGTTTCAATGATGCCGATTCGACAAAAACGCTTGGCATGAGGTGGACACCAAGATTGGATACTTTCCAGTATCACTTGGATGATAGTTTCACAAAGTTAAGTCCCACCAAGCGTAATATATTGTCAGTTGCTGCACGAATGTTTGACCCACTTGGCTTGATGAGCCCGATTAGCATAAGGGCAAGAATTCTACTTCAAGAGTTGTGGCACATGCAATTGCCGTGGGACGATACAGTCCATGGAAATGGAAATGCATAGCAGATGGGATAAGTTCAAGGAGAATCTCCTTGAACTAGATAGAGTTCAAATTCCCAGGTACACTTACGCCAGCTCGGATACAAGCATACAAGTGCACGGATTTGCGGACGCATCCAGTCAAGTGTACGGGTGCTGCATCTACATTCGGGCTAATGACGGTATCAAAACCGTCTGCCGATTTCTAACGGCAAAGGCAAAAGTCGCTCCACTTAAAACCAAGTCCATTCCCAGACTTGAACTGTGTGCAGCGTATATGTTAGCTCAACTATGGTCCTCCATAAAGCATATACTGGACCGCTGTCGAATCGGGAGTGTGAATTTCTGGACTGATTCAGAGATCACACTACATTGGATAAATACTTCCCCTTCAACATTAGCAACATTCGTAGCCAATCGAGTGTCAGGCATCCAAGAGATGACACAGAATGAATCTTGGAGACTTGTACCAACGTCAAGTAATCCAGCTGATTTGGCGTCGAGAGGGTGTGAAGGAGTTTGAAGGCCCGCCATTTCTCTGCAAGGATAAAGAACAATGGCCTCACAATGAACACTTCAATATACCTAAGGAGTTAAAAGAGAGTGAGTACAAAAAGCCAGCACTCGTCTGTTTGGTTAACAGCTCGAGTTGGTTAGCTGATTTCGTGTCCCGGTTTTCGTCATGTCGCAAAATGGTTCGAATAGTTACGTATATGTACAGATTTGTGTCCAAGTCAAACCGAGAAACACATACTGTCGAACTAGGCCCAAAGGAATTGAATTTCGCATTTATGAAGCTGCTAGAACTTGTTCAGCGAACAGAGTTTAAGGTTGAATTCGATAGGCTCAAAAAGGGTAGCATTGTGCAACCAAGCTTGCAATCACTGACTCCATTAATACGAGTATAGGGGGCAGACTGTTGAACGCGCCATTAGATTATGATGCCAAGTTTCCAGTCCTAATGCCAAAAAATTGTTTGCTTGTGCAACCGTATTTAAGAGAGTTGCACATCGGTAATTGTCATGCATGAGCAAAGACGATGATTGCATTACTCAGGCAAAGGATTTGGCTAGTGAATGCTCGAAGAGAATGCACTCAGACAGTGCGGAAATGCGTCCATTGCTTCAGATATAAACCGACAATAAATCCTTTAAGAGTATTTTTGTCGGATATGAACCAAATGGCTACAAATTATGGGACAATGAAAGTGAGAAGTTCTTTGTTGCTAGAAATGTGGTGGTAGATGAAACAAATATGGTTAACTCTAGAGGAGTTAAAAATGAAATCCTGAAAGAGACTAAGGAAAATGGCCTGAATGAAAGTAGGGAGGATACAGAATATAATTTCCCGAAAGAAAGTATGGAATGTGGTATACAGAATATCCCGATTGATAGTAAGGATAGTAACATAGACAGTTTCCTGAAAGAAAGTAAGGAAAGTAATCCCCTGAATGAGAGTAGAAAGGATAGAGAAAATAATTTCCAGAATGATAGTATCGATTAAAGTATACCAAATCTCCTGAATGATAGTAAGGATGATAAAGATAGTTTCCCGAATGAGTGTAAGGAAAATGGTGAAAGTGATATCGCAAAGATACGAAAAAGCGATAGACTGAAAAAAATAACCACAAATATCCTACAATGAAGATAAAGGAAATCTAAATAGTTATATAATGAACGTTCACACTATTTTCAATGAAGTACCCTTTGCATTTGATGAAATACAAAACAGAAAAATAAGTCTTTATGGGAAGAAGCTATCAATGGAGAATTGTTAGCACATGAATTAAACAAGACATGGACTATTACTGAAAGACCTGAAAATAAGAATATTGTAGATAGCAGATGGGTGTTTAGTTTAATACATGACGAAATGGGTAATCCTGTTAGGTATAAAGCAAGATTACTTGCACGGGGTTTTACACAAAAATATCAAATCGATTACGATGAAACGTTTGCCCATGTTGCTAGGATTTCTAGTTTTCGCATAATATTGTCCATTGCAAACCAAAATAGTTTCAAAGTACATTATATGGATGTCAAAACTGCTTTTCTTAATGGTACACTGAAATAAAATATATTTATGAAAATCCTTCAAGGAATTGTTTACAATAACGAAAATGTATGTAAATTAAATAAAACTATTTATGGGCTGAAACAAGCAGCTGGTTTGAAGTGTTTGAGCCGGCGTTAAAAGATTGCCATTTTAAGAATTCACCAGTTGATCCCTGTATATATGTAGACAATTCAATAATTCCATTTGACTTCTTGTACTAACAATTCATCATACTTTCTTATACTAATAATTTTAATGCTTTCTTAAACTACCTAACTATGCTTATGAACTAACACCGGCCACCTTGAAGGGATCGCCTTCAATCCAATGGAAGCCTGGCTAGTTTCGCGATTGGGCGCTTGAACAAGCCAATGCCCGTTTTAACGTCAGCGACCCTGATTTGTCCGTCGCCTCCTGTGGTTACGTCCACGACGCGGCCCATTGTCCACCGTTGGCGAGGCATTTTGTCCTCGTGGACCACGACGAGATCCCCAATCTGGATGTTGTCGAGCGCCTCCTTCCATTTCCCTCGGTGCTGAAGACTGTGGACAGCAGCTGCCACCTGCGAGAGCACGAAATTTCGCTGTTTCGTGTGACCCGCTCGAACCCTTGCGGCAGCGAACGAAGCGGCTGTCCGATGAGGAAATGGCCTGGGGTGAGCGCCTCTCCGTCGCTGGGATCGCTGCCCACGTCGGCCAGGTGACTTCGGACCTCGGCCTCGGTGAGTGACGGGCTGGCGATCTGCCGCATTAGCAGATGCTTGGCCGACTTCACTGCTGCTTCCCACAGTCCTCCGAAGTGCGGTGCTCTCTGCCGATCGAAGGCGTCCTGAACCTCCCTTAGGAGGTTCCTCGTCCCCACGAAGTTGGTCGCATTGTCCGAGTATAGCCGGACGGGAATGCCACGTCGCGCGATGAAGCTGTTCAAAGTACAAAGAAAGGCATTAGTGGATAAGTCTGCTACAAGTTCCAGGTGAACAGCCTTCGAAGCAAAACAAACAAACACGGCAATATACATTTTTATAGGGGCTCGTCCTCTAATTCGAAGCGAAACATTAACTGGACCACAAAAGTCTACTCCACAAACGTTGAATGGCCGAACCGCGGAAAATCGGTCAGCCGGCAAATTCCCCATAATTTGCTCCATTAACTTCGGTTTATATCTGAAGCAATGGACGCATTTCCGCACTGTCTGAGTGCATTCTCTTCGAGCATTCACTAGCCAAATCCTTTGCCTGAGTAATGCAATCATCGTCTTTGCTCATGCATGACAATTACCGATGTGCAACTCTCTTAAATACGGTTGCACAAGCAAACAATTTTTTGGCATTAGGACTGGAAACTTGGCATCATAATCTAATGGCGCGTTCAACAGTCTGCCCCATACTCGTATTAATGGAGTCAGTGATTGCAAGCTTGGTTGCACAATGCTACCCTTTTTGAGCCTATCGAATTCAACCTTAAACTCTGTTCGCTGAACAAGTTCTAGCAGCTTCATAAATGCGAAATTCAATTCCTTTGGGCCTAGTTCGACAGTATGTGTTTCTCGGTTTGACTTGGACACAAATCTGTACATGTACGTAACTATTCGAACCATTTTGCGACATGACGAAAACCGGGACAACTCTATCTAGTTCAATTAGATTCTCCTTGAACTTATCCCATCTGCTATGCATTTCCATTTCCATGGACTGTATCGTCCCACGGCAATTGCATGCGCCACAGCTCTTGAAGTAGAATTCTTGCCCTTATGCTAATCGGGCTCATCAAGCCAAGTGGGTCAAACATTCGTGCAGCAACTGACAATATATTACGCTTGGTGGGACTTAACTTTGTGAAACTATCATCCAAGTGATACTGGAAAGTATCCAATCTTGGTGTCCACCTCATGCCAAGCGTTTTTGTCGAATCGGCATCATTGAAACTCAAAAGTTTCTCCGTTCCGCCTTCTTTTATGAAAGTTGGATGGTTCGAAAACCATTTTGCCAATTGAAATCCGCCCGATTCGAGAATTTCGGGCACTCCTTTACATATCTTGTTTAAAGTTTCAATATCGTCGGCTCCCGTAAGCATATCATCGACGTAGAAATCGTTACAAATGATTTCTGAACCAAGAGCGTGGGTGTTCTTATGGCTCAAAAGCAGCCCTTGCAAACATCTGATGGCAAAAAACGGTGCGGACGCTGTTCCATAAGTCACCTTGTTCAATTGGTAAATTTGAAGCTCATCTGATGGATTTTCGCGCCAAACAATTAGCTGAAATCGTCGATCGTCATGGGATATGCTTACTTGACGATACATCTTTTTAACGTCTGCCGTGAGGGCATATCGGCTCAGACGGAACCTTAGAAGTGACAAAATTAGATCCCTCTGAATCGTAGGCCCCACCATGAGTAAATCGTTCAGAGAGTGTGACGATGTTGTCTTACAAGACGCATCAAACACTACTCGAAGTTTGGTGGAGCTACTATTAGGTCTCAGGACGCACTGGTGTGGAATGACGTAGTGTGGTCCTGGTGGAACTTCTGTACCTATAAGAGACATGTGTTCGAGATACTCGTTCATGAAACTCGTATACATTTGCTTGAGCTCCGCATCTTTTGAAACCCTACGCTCTAGCGAGAGAAACCGTCTTTTCACTGTTTCAAAAGAGGAGCCCAGCTCTTGCGGATCAGTCTTGAACGACAAACTGACTTCAAAGTGTTTTGTCGACAGTTTGTGTACGCTGTCCTGAAAACTTTGTTCACACGCAAGGTGCTCTGCCGAATATTTTTTCAATCCATTTGCCTCTGGGATCGCTTCCAGTTCCCAGAATCTGTCAACGATCGCCTTCAGTCGCCCATCTTCTTCGGGCTGCATTACCGCGCAGCATACAGGGCTTTGGGTACGCATTTTCTTGCATCGCCCGGATGCTACCCAACCGAACAGCGTCTTTTGCAGTAATGGACCATTTTCTGCCAATCTAATTTGCCCAGTGCACAATAAATCGAAGATGGAATCTGCTCCCAGCAGCAGATCAATTCGCTGAGCTTTATGGAATTCGGGGTCAGCCAATTCTATGTTTGATGGAATTTTCCACCGACTAACCGGAAGATCATAGTCAGGCTGCCTACTTGAAATCGATTTCAGAACAAAAAAATTCGCCGAACTGATGTGTAGAGACACGAGAAGACACTACTACAAGGCTTGACTGTCCAACCGACGTAACGGTCAAGGCCTTGCTCTTGCGTTGAAGCCGCAAGGCTTGAGCCAGACTTTCAGTCATAAAATTAACTTGCGAACCTGAATCTAATAAAGCTCTAGCGTTTCGAGTCTGACCGAACCTATCTTTCACTCTCACAAGAGCAGTTGCCAGGAGCACCTGATCGACTTCGCTAGCCACATGATTGACTTGGGCAGGACGAGCAGACACTTGTGGTTCTGCGGGTGCGTATTTATGCAGGAGAGTGTTGTGTGGGCGAGAACATACTCTGCACTTTGACGCAGCGCAGTTGGATACCCTTTGTCCTGAGTGCAAACAATTTATGCAGAGTTGACTGGATTTCACGAAATTGAATCTTTCGTCAACTGGCAGTGCTGCGAACCCTTGGCAATTTCCAATTGTATGATTGGCACTGCAAAAATTGCATTGGGGTTCAAATTCTTTCTCGACATTCGTGCACGCAAATGACGATTCCTTTCCGTGTTTTACGTCGGTTTTCTGTTTCATCCTGTTTTATCGCCTGTTCAAAGCCGCGACACAATCGACCCATTTTGGCAATGTGTTATAGTCAAGCTGCTCCTCATACTTCGATTTTGTATGAGGATCTACCTTTGACATGACTATGTGTATGAGAATTGCGTTAGCGAAATCCTGCTCATTTCCAACGGACATTAGCGAATCAAAAATTGCCGATACAGAGTCCACCATCGTGCGAATTCCAATTGCCGATGGCTTATACATTGGCTCAATGTCAAACAACTGGGCGAGGGTGTCAAAAAATATAAGACATTTGTTGTGGTACACTCTACTTAGGCTCTCTAATGCCTTTGGGTAATTTGCATCAGACATCTGGAAAGCTCTGATGGTACCCAACGCCTCATCTGGTAAGCACGATATCAAATGGTTGAACTTTTCAATGTTTGATAGCGAGCGATCAGAATCTACCAAACTATTAAACAGACCGATAAACTGCCTATAATCTGAATGTTTACCGCTGAATTTAGGCAATTTAAGTTTGGGCAAGTGAGAATGGTGAGATACTGGAGGTACGATTTCGGACGCGTGGTACGCGCTAAGGGCAGACATGTAAGATGATCGGGCCAGAATACACGTTTCCTCCAGCATTGCGCGGCTAGTATTGTCAGGATCTGTTGGATCGATCTCTGACTGAAGGTCCACGGCTTTAGAAATGTACGAATTCAGAATGTCTAGCCGGCACTGAATTTCAAATTTGCTTGGGTTCACCATTTTATTAACGAGTGAACTCCGTTGTCTCTCGATGTCGCTCTCTACTTTTTCTAATTTTACGAATAATTGGCTTAAACGAGCACTGAGACAAGTTTCCTCGCCAACCACAATGGTATCATTCGAATCCGATTTGTGCGCCATATTAAAAACTTTTTTTTTTCTTAAATGTGGATCTATTTGAGTGCACGTAAGTGTACTACCTCAAGAAAATCAGCTTATAAAGAATCTAATGTGCGAAGATAATCAGATGACTAAAGATAATCAACTGATTACAAAGAGTTGACCGATAATACGATCGAAGATAATCAGATGAATACAGATAATCAGCTGATTAAAGATAGTTAGCCGATCAACAGCGTTGACTAACAAAGATAATCAGATGAATAAAGTTAATCAGCTGACTAAGTAGACTGCCTTCTCGAATCACAGAGATAAAAGAAGCTAAAGCAGCAGCGCGTATGCTGATATGCGCTGGCAGCAACAACAAACAATTAAACACTCGAACTCACAAGCGACTACGTAACGATAATCACCCAATTAGTGATATTCGGCTGATTATAGTTAAACAGGCATGGACTGCGCTCTGTGCAAACAACAACAACACACGTATATGTAAGCGAACGATTTGCCAATAATCACCCATTTTCGACCGATTTGATCTATGGGAGCTATAGGCTATAGTTGTCCGATCCGAACCAAACCTGGGGAGGATAGTTATATTGGTACAATTCACATAATGTGTGAATTTGGTCTCTCTAACTCTAATCGTTTTCAAGTTATGGTGATGTGAAAAAAGTTTTTTACAATTTGCGGGGGCGGTGGGGGGCGTGGCAAAGATGTGAAATAAACTTGATCTGCTCGCGAAGCAGACGGACTTTCATTCCAAATTTGGTGGATCTAGCTCTTGTAGTTTAGAAGATCCAGGTGCTCATACAGACCGACGGACAGACGGACGGACGGACAGACGGACAGACAGACAGACGGAGAGACGGACATCGCTATATCGTCTCGGCTGTTGATGCTGATCAAGAATATATATACCTTATGGGGTCGACCACGCCTCTTTCTGCCTGTTTCGCACATTTCGCTTCAGACAAACTTAATAGACCCCTATACTCTTTTTTAGAGTACGTGGTCTAAAAACATATATGTGTTACTATATGTGGATGATTTTGTTATAGCGACATCATATATAGATATTTTGAATAACTTTAAAGAATATTTAAAGACAAAATTAAGGATGAGTGACTTGGGCGAAGATACTTTATTTGAATGAAAATTGATATCGAGCAAGATAAGATATCATTTAGTCAATCTGCATATATCAGAAAAGTTTTACACAAATATAATATGGAGGAATGCAAATCCGTTAACACTCCACTTTCAAGTATGCTAAGCTATGAAATGTTGAACTCAGATGAGAGTTACTATGCCCCTTGTCGCAGTTTCGTTGGTAGTTTAATGTACATAATGCTTTGTACACGTCCTGATATAGGTACAGCCATAAATATTCTGAATAGGTATACTAACAAAAATAATGTAGAACTATAACAAGGATTAAAAAGAATTCTAAGGTATTTTAAAGGCAATATTGACATGAAACTGGTCTTTAAGAAAAATTCTGATTACGAACATATATTTGTTGCGTTCGTTGACACAGATTGGGTAGGAAATGAGATTGACAGAAGAAGTACAACAGGCTATCTATTCAAAATGTATAATTCAAACCTTATTTGTTGGAATACTAAGAAGCAAAGTTCAGTGGCAGCTTCATCTATTGAAGCAGAGTATATGGCATTGTTCGAAGCAGTAAGAGAAGCGTTATGGTTAAAGTCACTCTCAGAAAGTGTTAATATTAAATTAAATAATGAAATAAAGATATTTGAAGATAATCAGGGTTGCATCAGTATAGCCAGCAATCCATCTAGTCATAAAAGGTCAAAACACATTGATATTAAGTATCATTTTGCCAGAGAACAAATAGAGAATAATATTATTTCCATTGAGTATATTCCTACAGATAATCAGTTGGCGGATATTCTCACAAAACCATTGGCTTCAGGACGTTTCACGAAATTAAGAAGCAAGATTGGATTGCAATGAATACATTGATCTCAAAAAATTTCGGAAATGAAGTTCCTTATTTATTTTGAATTTTAAAACTATACCTTAAGTTATATTTATTTTTCACAGGGAGAAGGGGAAAATGATAAAAGGGGAGGCCCACTATGCAACGGTGATGTAAGGAGTGAACCAGGCGGAAGAGGTAACGAAAGATGTTATTTAGAGCTCAAGACCTTGTCAGGCGGAGTCTAGAATTTACAGTCACTAAGCCAGTCAGCACTAATATCAAAATCAGTGCTAAGCTGATTAGAGAGTGAGCGTAGTTTAAGGAATTGTTTTTTCACAGTATTGTAAATACGTAAAAAATCGCATTGCAACTCAATACATACTGGGCATGACGATCTCAATACACCACTACCTAATTTTGCGGAGGAAGTTAATTTTTTAAATTCACGCCCAGTGAGACCTGCACACTTAGTGTGCATAACATTATCGCACAACCAACAGTGCACATAATTAGGTTGGTCACTGTCCCGAGATGGACTATAAGTGCAATTTTTCTTGCAGCAGGCTATTTCACTCAAAAACTTTTTACAATTTGGAGTGAAAACGAAATGAATATGAAAGAAAAGTTTGCTTTAATGTAAACAAATATGCTCGAAAACAGAATTCGCAAAATGTGGAAAAACAAAATGTTAACGAAACAGTTAAAAAAAGGCAATGCGTGAACGCAGCGCAAAAGAGAATTGAGTGCAAGCAAGCAACACACAAACTTATTATTGCTCAGCTGAGCAACGTGAAGGGTGCAGAGGTCACAGCAAAAACGGGCACAAACAAAATCACAGCTGAGACGCTGTATTAATAAAATTGTTTATATTTTGCTAAAATGCACACTAAAACCAACTTTGCAAAAACCAGATTTAGGGTATCACTTAGTAAAAATGTAATGGTAAATAAAAATCAATTTATAATCACAAATTTAAGCAGAAATAATAAAATAAACGGAGCCTTGGAAAAACACAACCGGTACAGCTGATAATCTCTTTCTCTCTCTTGTATAGATATATAATTAAAATTATTGATTACATTACAAAGTAATTAGACCCCGTACTCTAAAAAAGAGTATAGGGGTCTATTAAGTTTGTCTGAAGCGAAATGTGCGTAACAGGCAGAAGGAGCCTTTTCCGGCCCCATAAAGTATATATATTCTTGATCAGCATCAACAGCCGAGACGATATAGCGATGTCCGTCTGTCCGTCTGTCCGTCTGTCTGTCTGTCCGTCTGTCCGTCTGTCCGTCTGTCCGTCCGTCTGTATGATCACCTAGATCTTTTAAACTACAAGAGCTAGAGCCACCAAATTTGGAATGAAAGTCCGTCTGCTTCGCGAGCAGATCAAGTTTATTTCAAATCTTTGCCACGCCCCTTACCGCCCCCGCAAATTGTAAAAAACTATTTTCACATCACCATAACTTGAAAACGACTAGAGCTAGGAAGACCAAATTCACACATTATGTGTATGGTACCTATCTAACTATCCTCACTAAATTTGGTCCGGATCGGACAACTATAGCCTATAGCTCCCATAGGACAAATCGGCCGAAAATTCGTGATTTGTATGGAGGCATGAAGTTTTAGTAGAGCGACTGTAACCAAACTAACACATTATGTGTATGGTACCATTATAACTATCCTCACCAAGTTTGGTCCGGATCGGACAACTATAGCCTATAGCTCCCATAGGACAAATCGGTCGAAAATGGGTGATTTGTATGGTAAAACGCGCACTAAATTGAGTACGGGGTCTTTTACAGTCGGCTCGCTCGACTGTAGCCTTTCTTACTTGTTATTTAAAATTTTAATTAAAGTAAAACTAAAGAGGAAGTAAATTAATCCATTAATCTGGGAATATTCATTCAAATGTTCAGCTTTCGAAAAATTTGACGTACGTGACCATATTTTCCGATCTGAACCAAATTTGGTGAGGAGAGTCAAAAAATACACATAATGTGTGATGTTCGACGGATTTGTCCTATTTTCGAACAATTTGACCTATGGGAGCTATAGGGTGTAGTTGGTTAAAATCAATTAATTAAGACTTAACTTTTTAGACCCCATACTCTAAAAAAGAGTAGAGGGGTCTATTAAGTTTGTCTGAAGCGAAATGTGCGTAACAGGCAGAAGGAGGCGTGGCCGACCCCATAAAGTATATATATTCTTGATCAGCATCAACAGCCGAGTCGATATAGCGATGTCCGTCTGTCCGTCTGTCTGTCTGTCTGTCTGTCTGTCTGTCTGTCTGTCCGTCCGTATGAACACCTGGATCTTCTAAACTACAAGAGCTAGAGCAGCCAAATTTGGAATGAAAGTCCGTCTATATGTCAGGCAGGTTAAGTTTATTTCAAACTTTTGCCACGCCCCCTACCGCCCCCGCAAATTGTAAAAAACTATTTTCACATCACTATAACTTGAAAACGACTAGAGCTAGAGAGACCAAATTCACACATTATGTGTTTGGTACCAATATAACTATCCTCACCAAGTTTGATCCGGATCGGACAACTATAGCCTATAGCTCCCATAGGACAAACCGGTCAAAAATAAAAAATTTGTATGAAGACACGTAATGTTAGTTAAGCGATCGCAACCAAACTTACAGAGAATGTGTGAATAATTATTAAAAAGTATCCTCACCAAATTTGGTCCAAATCGGACAACCACAACATATAAAATAAATTAATCAAAAATGCTGAATTTTTTTGAATTAATTGTTTGTTTACTTGCTTGCAATATAAGATTTAACTCTACGTTTAGCTACCGCAACTTCAATAAGAAGCGTGGTCTAGTTAGTAGAGATGCGCGCTTCGTACGTGTTGGTTAGCCCGGAGTCCCGGGTTCGAATCCAGTCAGTGACAAATGCTAATTGTTCACTTTTTAAATTTTAATTATTTACATAAACTTCAATGCGGAGTGTGGTCTAAGTAGTAAAGATGCCTGATCTAATTCTTCGCACTTGTTTGTATGTGAACCCGGGATCATGGGTTCGAGTGCCGTCAGGAACATTTTATTAATTTTGATTGTATAACAAATAAATATTACATGTAAATGCAGATAGTCGAGCACTTTTAAGAGAGGGGCGTGGTGCAGCTGTAAGAGCTCTGACGCGTGTACGTGGAGTCCGAGGTTCGAATATCCCGTCAGTGAATTATTTTGATTTTTTTTTTTTTTTATTTGAATTTAAATTTAAAATTAAATATCAAATTGTAAAACACGGCTTATTTTTAAAATAAGCCAATTAATTGTGTATATATTTACATACATTTGTATATAAAAATGTATGTATACAAAATGTGAATCACTCCGTTTTTTTTCTTTTTCGAATAGAAAATGCGCACTTCTGTGAGTACGGGGTCTTTTACAGTCGGCTCGCTCGACTGTAGCCTTTCTTACTTGTTCAAACAAATCACAAATATTCGCCCGCCTTATCCTATGGAAGCAATAGAATATAGAAGTCCCGTCCGAACCAAACTGAGGAAGAACAGTTTATATCATGTGTAACGTCCCTTAAATGAGGCGCACAAATGAAAAAGGGGACCGACCAATTACTGCAGTAAACGGCGAGAGAAGCAGGGCAGAGTCAGCAGCACAAGACAGTGTGCTGGCTAACTCTAGCAGCAGCGCGATCAAAGCGAGAGAGACGACACATTCTCTCACATTCACACTTAAACACGCGTCGACGTCACAGCAAGTGCATTGACGAAGCTAGCTCCGGGCCATGGAATATTCTGGAAGCGTTCTTAAGCGCTGAGTGCACTGCTGATAAAAGTTCGTCAAGTAACAGCCGAGAAGAGAGATGCCGGCGCCGCCGCGTAGAAAATAATTTCGAGCCGCTGTACGCGTTCTTAAAATTTTGGCACGCGTCAGTTGATATTGCCCAGCAGACAGAGTTACAAGTGCGAAAGTTCAGTCCGGGAAAACATAGTCAAGGGAACGTGACGACGAACGAGTGTTGCTGTGATCCATTTCAAAAATGGGTGTGTTTCGTTCCCCACTCGTAGCGTCTGCTGGATTCTGAGCCGGAATTATTAATTAATAGTTTTAAGAATGGAATATTGTTTAATATTTAAGTTTGTTCTCGCGCCACTGAAGGCGATAGTTGCGTAGCACTTAGCATTAAGATTTTTGTATTAAGGACGCGGCGCCCTCTATCGGCAGCGCGGGAGCGGTCGGGTGCAACTCTGCACGAAAGCTCAGTGGTGAAGAGTGAGCTTTCGTGGTGGAGTTGTGTTGCGACGGCTTCCGCGTTGTTCGATCGAGAGCGTCGCGTCACTTTTCGATCGAGCCTGGGAGTGAGTAGACGTCGCGAGTTGGCGTGTCTGCCAATAACAAGTAAGTTGACGGCCACGTGCCGATAGGATTCCGTTAGGCGGTGCGGCAGGGCATCGTAGGGAATAGTTGTAACAATTAGTATAAGAATAAAGGATTGTATTGAAGATAACTGGAGTGCTTTCTTTCTGCTCTCTCTACTAACTCTAACCACTTTCCTAATAGATAGGGGAGGGTCTCTTCCCGCCTGCCGTGGGACTATCCCGGCACGTTGTCCATCTAATTGTCCCTAGCAGTATTCTGTTCAGTAGTTGTTCTTGCTCTTTCTCACAAATTTTCTTGCAAAGAGCGACCCTGGGCAGACTGAGATCTGTACCCCGGCTGGAAACGTCTTTACAAGTGGCGCCCGAGCAGGGACGCTGCAGTTCTAAGATGCGCTGCATACCGGCGACATAAAGCCCCGCCAGTATGCACAAACAAGCGCGCAATTGGAAAAAAATGAGAGAAAAAAAAATAGAGCAAAATAGCGCAGAAAAACAGTAGCAGAAAAGTTTGTTGGCAAGGGGTAAACAAAGCCCACGGGGGGAAACGGCGATCGAAAAGTGTCGCGACGCACACACAAACAAAAGTGTGTAATTTGGCATACGCGTGCTCGCTCACACACGCACGCAAAGTACAGTTAACGCGCGCGCAACGGCGCATCGAAAGAACAACAAAGGAAACGAAAAGAGACATGCAAAACGCATACAGGTTGCCGCGGTTCGGTGTTGAGTGCGTGGTTGATAACGGCTGCGCTCAAGCAGCGCAATATTTGCACAGTGGCCCAGTGGCCAATATTTAGTGCGCAAAACTGACTTTGGAAAAAAATTGGTGACATGTTTTGACAAAAAAAAAAAAAATAAGACGACGTTTACAATAAAAATAAAATAAAAGGAACAACGTGTGCACAGTGGGCCAGAGTTCGAATTTTCCGGAAAGGGAAAAACAAAATAAAATAAGACGAACAACGTGTGCGCTTGGTGCGCACGGAGCTGCGACGAGCCGGAGCCCGCAAGAGAAAAATAAAAGGAAAGCAAGGCCAAGGAGCGGAAGTTACTGGGAGTCCTCGGTACAGTGGGCCGAAAACTATTTTTCTGGAAAGGAAAAAGTAATAGACGAGAAAAGCGACAAATGGAGTCAGGTGAGTCAAGAAGCCTGGGGTCGGCGTGGGCTGGGTATAGTACAGGCGCAGAGAGGAATTAATGTCGATGTTCCGGGAATACGATTTGGAGGACGTTGGCCGCGTGGAGGATTTGCGCAAGACATTCGCCGCGTTCATACAGGCGGGTGGCCACTCGGCAGAGGTGTGGGCTCGACTGGCGGAGCTGGAAGCTCAATATGCCAGGCTTCAGGAGCCGCCTCGGACAGGCGCGTTGCTTGGGGTTGGTGGTAGATCGCGGCAACGGTCTGAGCCCGACCTACGGGGTGCACGTCTGTACGGGCATGCGGAGCGGCCATCGTGGAAACCATCATCAGCGGATGCAAAACTCCCGCCGAAGATCCGGCTGGAAGATGTACGCGGACGCAACAGAGATGTGAGGCGCTGAGCGGAAAGGCCGCTACATGGTTCGTCATGAGTGGATTGAAGGACACATCCTGGGCTGTTTTCCGGAGGGAATTTTTGGAGTTCTTCCTGCCTCCCCGGTACTTAGAGCGTCTGGAGGACCAGATTAGGTGCCGTCGCCAGCGACGCGGGGAAAAATTCAAGGACTACTTGGTAGAGATAAGGCTGCTCATGCGTCATGCTGGATACGACGCAGCACAGGAATTGCACCGGATGTACGAAAACTCCTCCCCGGAATACCGATTGTATGTCCGGAGGCAGGATTTTGCGTCGTTGCAGCAACTCACCCAGATGGCAGCAGAGTTCAAAAGTGTGCGGGATGAGGAATGGGCGTTCGCGAAGGACAGCGTTGGACGAGTTGAGCGTAGTTTACACTATGGGTATGTAAATCGGCCGCCGGTACCCGAAGAGCGGCAGAATAATCCTTTCAGGTCGGAGATAGGAAGAGCCTTAGCGCGGAGATGTGGTGGAGGAGCGCGCGCGAATCCAGCTGGCGGATGGGTCGACTTTGGATGTGACAGGCGCGCTTAAATTGAAGTTCAGCTTCCCCGGAGAAAGCGTAATATTAAGAATGTTGGTAATGCCCATCATGTTGGATCATGCCATTTTGGGCATGGACTTTTTGTTCCTCATGGGCACCTCAATTAGCTGTGGACGGGAAAAACTAATCTTAAGGAAGGAAGGAGCAGAGCAGTGTGGCAAGCCGGCGTTTCTCATGGAAGAACGCCCACCGATAGAAGTTATCCCGCTCTCCAAGCAGGGGAACAAGAAGAATGGATCGGAGGAACAGGCAACGAAGGGCGGAAACAGGTCACTGAAGGCCGGAACAGCGTCTTAACCTGGAGTATGGAGGATGAATATGGAGGAAGCGAACGAGAAGAATGGATCGGAGGAAAAGGCAACGGAGAGCGGAAACAGGTCGCCGAAGGCCGGAACAGCGTCTTCACCTGGAGTACGGAGGATGGGAATTGAGGAAGCAAACGAGGAAGTCACACCCGGGTCTGCCGCAGTCCAGCTGGACCCGAGGAAGAAGGAGGAAAGGATAAAGGAAATCTCCGATGTAGCTCGGAGCAATCGTCAACGGGCATCGAAGGACCAGAGAAGGTCCTATAAAAGCAGAAGAAGAGAGGGGCGCCCTGGGATTGGAGATGCGGTCTGGTTGAGACAGCAGCGAGGGTGGCGCGTCAGGAGAGTCAACGCAATGGACGACGAGGGCGAGGTACAGCGAGACTGCAGCAGGAGATAACGGCCACAGAAGGGAGCAACCGAGCGTGATCATTACCAGAGCAGGTGCGGTGATGATCAACTCTGCGGAGAAAGGGGGGCTGTAAGGCGGCCCCAAAATTGACCGCCTTACATTTTCATTTTGTTTTTGTATTATTAATTAATAGTTTTAAGAATGGAATATTGTTTAATATTTAAGTTTGTTTTCGCGCCACTGAAGGCGATAGTTGCGTAGCACTTAGCATTAAGATTTTTGTATTAAGGACGCGGCGCCCTCTATCGGCAGCGCGGGAGCGGTCGGGTGCAACTCTGCACGAAAGCTCAGTGGTGAAGAGTGAGCTTTCGTGGTGGAGTTGTGTTGCGACGGCTTCCGCGTTGTTCGATCGAGAGCGTCGCGTCACTTTTCGATCGAGCCTGGGAGTGAGTAGACGTCGCGAGTTGGCGCGTCTGCCAATAACAAGTAAGTTGACGGCCACGTGCCGATAGGATTCCGTTAGGCGGTGCGGCAGGGCACCGTATTGAACAGTTGTAACAATTAGTATAAGAATAAAGGATTGTATTGAAGATAACTGGAGTGCTTTCTTTCTGCTCTCTCTACTAACTCTAACCACTTTCCTAGTAGATAGGCGAGGGTCTCTTCCCGCCTGCCGTGGGACTATCCCGGCACGTTGTCCATCTAATTGTCCCTAGCAGTATTCTGTTCTGTAGTTGTTTTTGCTCTTTCTCACATTTCCCGCACCCGAACTGCAGCGTCGTTGCACTAAATAAATTTTCTTGCAAAGAGCGACCCTGGGCAGACTGAGATCTGTACCCCGGCTGGAAACATCTTTACAATATATATATATATATATATATATATATATATATATATATATATATATGTAAGAAATGGTACAGACCAATAGCGGATAAGCAGTAGACAAGCAGTAGAACAGAAGCAGCAGTATAACAGCAGAAAGCAGTAACAGCAGAATACCAGCAGAACAGCAGAATAACAGCAGAACAACAGATTGACAGCAGAATATCAGCAGCCAAAATGGAAAGCAACACTGGAAAAAGCGACGCCGAGAAAAGTGGAAGCTTGAGGAATTACGCAGAATAATACGCAGTAATGCAATAAATCGAAAGACACATTTTTACAATCTGTACTATCCGCATACACAATTACTATATAATAAATAAATACCGAGTTGATACACCTCAACTCACATTTGGGGGCTCGTCCTAATTCAAAGTGTGTGGCTCGTCCTATGTCAAAGTGTGTGGTGCGTGCTTCTTGGTAAAAGTTACCCAAGGTGTCAAAGCAGAGGAAACAAGCTGGTTGAAATGCCGGAGTCACGTGGGAATGCTGCACAGCAGAAAGCAGATAAAGCCAGAGGAGCAGCCGCTTACAAAGACGAACGAGGAGATGATGATCTCAAGCTGGATGAAATGCGCGCAAGTGGAGTTGGAGCTGGAAGTTGGGAGTCATCAATGCAAATGAGTAAAGAAAGCGTTGCGATGGTCGAAAACACAAAGACGTTGCGAGATCTTGTTCAGCTGCTTGCTTCTAAGTTTGAAGGAGACGAACAAAACAGACGAACCATAGGTGCCGATGGTTTTGCAAAAATCATCCCTGAGTTTGACGGAGAGTCTATTCCGGTCAAGCACTGGTTTGAAAACTTCGAACAAAACGCTGAGGCTTACGGCTTGAACATTAAGCAGATGTACGTTCAAGCTCGTGCCAAAATGACGAAGACAGCCAAGTTGTTTTTGGAGACAACTCGCGTATATCAGTACTGCGAACTAAGAACGCTGTTGGAGAACGAGTTTTGCCGAAAGTTCAGCAGCGCAGATATACACGCCGAGCTACGTGATCGTAAGAAACAGAGCAAGGAATCGTTTCACGAATATCTTCTCCAAATGAGAAAGATTGCAGCAGTTGGTTGTGTTGATGCACAATCTGTAATTCGCTATATAGTTGATGGTCTTCAGTTGAAAAGCGATTACAAATATACGCTGTACGGATGCAAGACGGCAAGCTGCCGGAGCAATACGAGATTTTTGACCGAGATGCCACAAATGAAGCTGCCACAACTAAACGATAAAAAGATTCACTGTTATAATTGTGGATCCACAGACCATATGCGCAAAGATTGCAAAGCCGCTACCAAATGTTTCAAGTGCAACAGGGAGGGACATATGGCAAGAAAGTGCCCTGGATTAGCAGCTGAAGTCTTAGTTGTGCGAAACGCAAATCGCATGAAGCAGGTAACACTCAATGATGTTGAGGTGCAATGTCTGGTGGATACAGAAGCTGATGTATCGATAATGAAAAGTTGCGTTGCGAAAAAAATACCAGATATTAACATGGAGACATCTGCTGCAAAGCTGCGTGGTTTAGGCAACAAGATCACTAGCTCAGTGGGATCTTTTAAAGCAGATGTTGTAGTCGATGAGCATGTCACCAATCACAAGTTTGTAGCCGATCAGGACATTGAATACGACGCTTTGGTAGGATTTGACTTCGTATCCAAATTCGATTTTTCGTCAACAGCAGAAGAATACAAATTCAATTGTCCTCAAAAGGAGAAGCTGGATCAAGGGTTGATGCAGAACACTGTATACAACATCGTCAACACAAATGCTGATATTGAGGTTCCGGATGAGTATGCAAACGAGGTATTGACGCTTATCAAAAACTACAAATTGGCAGATACAACAGCAGAGGTTCCAGTAATGTTGCGAATTGTTCCGGATGGCGACATAATACCATTTCGTCAGTCTCCAAATTGATTTGCTATTGCCGAGGAACAAGAGGTGGAAACTCAGATTCGTGAATGGATAACGGCTGGAATCATAAGGAAGTCGACGTCGAATTTTGCTAGCTGGTGCTGGTCAGCAAAAAGGATGGAACTTGCCGAATCTGTGCGGATTTTAGAAAACTAAACTCAATGGTTTTAAGAGATTGTTTTCCGGTGCCAGTTATTGATAATGTTTTGGAAAAGTTGCAGACTGCAAAATACTTCACAGCAATGGATCTAGAGAATGGGTTTTTTCATGTTCCTATAGAGGAAACCAGTAAGAAATTCACCGCATTCATCACCAAATCAGGGCTGTATGAGTTCAATAAAACTCCTTTTGGATTTCGTAATTCGCCGGCACTCTTTATCCGCTATTTAAATCACGTATTTCAGGAGCTGATAAATGAAGATGTATTGGACTTATACATGGATGACATAATTATTCACGCTGAGACACCAGAACATTGTTTGGAAAAGATGGCCCGTGTTTTGGAAAGAGCTGGACCATACGAATTAAAATTCAAGTTGCGAAAATGTCATTTTCTGCAAGCAAAGATTTACTTCTTAGGCCACCATATTGAGAACGGATGCGTTTGGCCTGGACAGGAAAAGACAGCTGCAGTCAGCAGATTTCCGGTGCCGATGAATGTCAGAGCAATCCAAGCATTCTTGGGATTGACAGGATTCTTCAAGAAATTTGTTTTGAATTATTCCAAGATTGCTCGACCATTGACGAAGGAAAACTACATTTTGGAAGCAAAAGCTGTGTTTCTGGCGGTTAAGAAATTCAGGCATTATCTGTTGGGCTGTCTGTAGTATATAGAAGTAGACGGAAATGATCTTCTTGTTGTTCCAAGGAAGATGGAGAAAAAAAAAAAACTGTGTGAAGTGCATTATCTTCAACAAAAAGCTGGGCAAAAAGGAAGGCTTTTTAAATTGCATAGAGAAAGGAGACAGACCGCGTCATACTATTCATGTGGACCATTTGGGGCCCATGGATGCAACTGCAAAGCAGTACAAGTACATTTTTGTAATGGTGGACGCATTTTTAAAGTTTATATGGCTTTTCCCAACAAAGACGACAAGTAGTGAAGAAACGCTAAAAAAAAATCGAGGTTTTGTCGGAAATCTTTGGAAACCCAGTGCGTCTGATATCTGACAGGGGATCTGCGTTCACGAGCAATGTATTTGAGAAACATATAAAGGAAAATGGAAAAGAGCACAACTGGAGCATCGCGAGTAAACGGACAGATCGAAAGAGTAAACCGTGTAATCATATCCATTATTTCGAAAATGTCGGCAGAAGACTCATCAAAGTGGATCAATGCAGTACCAGAAGGGCAGAAAGTGATAAATTCAAATGTACACTCTTCGACGAAGCGATCGCCCTTTGAGTTGATGTTCGGTGTGAAGATGTACAACAAACCAGCTGACCATATAATACAGATGATAGATGAGGAACTCCTTCAGAGCTTTGAGGAGGAAAGACAACAAATGAGACAAAAAACAAAGATCGATATTCAGCATACACAAGACACATATTAGAAACAATACGACGCTAAGCGAGGAAAGAAGCTAGCTAGCGAATATTTGGGACCCTATGAGGTTACGCAAGTCAAAAGAAACGGTCGCTATAATGTGCGAATGGCAGCTGATGTACAGGGACCAACTAATACAGCAACTAGCTCCGATCACATGAAGTTGTGGAGATATTCAGCAGACAACGAGGATGCATGGTCATCTGGGACAGATGATTAGTCAGGAATGGCCGAATGTAAGAAATGGTACAGACCAATAGCGGATAAGCAGTAGACATGCAGTAGAACAGCAGCAGCAGTAACATACAGTGTTGCCGCTGGCTTGGCGAAAAAATAGGACGGATTGACCCAGAAAATAGGACAAAAAACGGACAGATTTTTTTTAATAGGACAAAAAAATAGGACTAAAAAATGTTTCTTCAATAAAACAAAAAGTTTAAGTAAATTTATACATACATCATGTGCTAAAGATAGTTTCTTACCTAACATCTTATTAATTGAAACATCGGTCGACTCATCAATTAACAAGCTATACTTGTTTTCCCCTACTTCAATTTTCAACTCTTCTTCGAAGTGCGGGGCCAGAACTTTTTTAATTATCGATGTGCACTTTGTCCTGTGCAATTGTATTTCTTTCGCATCAAATTGTAACTTGCACAATTCACTTAAATGACCAATGGGGCTTATTGCACAATGTTGTGCGCAAAACAGTGCAAGTGCCGCCTCTTGCCTACAACTCGCACTACTTACAAGGGGCTTAAATGTAATTTTGTTTACTTGTTGAAAGGGCTTTGCATTTTGCATGTTTTTTTGAATGCCCATGCGCGCGGAGCTGGTCGATTTTAGCATTTAACGTGCATTTACAATATTTACAAAATGCTTTATCAGGATCTTTAGGATCCCGACAAACCCAATCCTTCAAGTCGCATTCCTTCATCCAGGAATCTCTAAATTTTTGTTTGTACGTATCTTTCGGCATCCTTTACTTTTAACAATTATAACTCGAGTGAGCGATGTTCGATAAGTCAGATTTCGATAACACATATAAAACAGGGTTGCATTGCATTCAAAATGTTCAAAAATCATGATCAAAGCGATGACATGCAGTTGAAAATAACAAATTATATATGAGACTCAGAAAATTAAAAAAAGGATAGAAATAAGACAAACTAAAAAAAAAAAGGCATTTTTTCCGGACAGGGGACGTTTCAAAATTTTTCCGGCTGTCGCAGGTAAAAATAGGACAGATCTGTCCGGAAAAAGGACAAAACGGCAACACTGGTAACATATCAGCAGTATAACAGCAGAAAGCAGTAACAGCAGAATACCAGCAGAACAGCAGAATAACAGCAGAACAACAGATTGACAGCAGAATATCAGCAGCCAAAAAGGAGAGCAACACTGGAAAAAGCGACGCCGAGAAAAGTGGAAGCTTGAGGAATTACGCAGAATACTACGCAGTAATGAAATAAATGGAAAGACACATTTTTACAAAATTGTACTATCCGCATACACAATTACTATATAATAAATAAATACCGAGTTGATACACCTTAACTCACAATATATATATATATATATATATATATATATAAAATAGGAATCACTCTCTGACTAAATGTATACACAATTTCCTTACTTGGGTTAGTTCAAAAATATATAACTTTTATTGCAATTCTAAATTAATATTTAGAATTAAAATTGAAATTCAAAAAAAAAAATATACAAAATAATTTACTAACGGGATTCGAATCCGCGAAGCCACAGAGACGCGCCGCTATCCTAACAGCTGGACCACGCCATACTTTCGGGATGAACTGGATGTCTGCATTTATATGTAATAATATTTTGATATATAACAAAAATTAATAATATGTTCCTAACGGCGTTCGATCCCACGATCCCGGGTTAACATGCATGTATGAAAAAACAAAAAATGGGAAAAATTTAATATAAACTTTCACTGCCTACACAGTAGACGGACTTTAATTCCAAATTTGACGGCTCTAGCTTTTGTAGTTTTGAAAATCCAGGTGTTCATACAGACGAACAGACGGACATTGCTATATCGTCTCGGCTGTTGATGCTGATCAAGAATATATACACTTTATGAGGCAGGAAAAGCCTCCTTCTACCTGGTACGCACATTTGAAGTATTTGGAATGCGCACTGGAATGAGTACGGGGTCTTTTACAGTCGGCTCGCTCGACTGTAGCCTTTCTTTCTTGTTTTTGTACCGTTTTTGTGCATGTTTTTTATGTTTACCTAAACTTTTAGTTGTGTTCCCCCCTTTCCCCCAAAAGTTTTCTATTTCGCATTATTTAGCTGTGTTTAAAGGTAATAAAATTGTCAAAGTTACTTGCGGAAATTTGCAGATGTGTCTCTTGATTTTTAGACCCAGTACTCTTGAAAAGAGTAGATGGGTCTATTAAGCTTGTCTGAGGCGAAATGTGCATAACAGGCAGAAGGAGGTTTTTTCGACAACATGAAGTATATATATTCTTGATCAGCATCAACAGGCGAGTCGATATAGCGATGTCCGTCTGTCTGTCTGTCTGTCCGTCCGTATGAACACCTGGATCTTCTAAATCACTAGAGCTAGAGCCACCAAATTTGGAATGAAAGTCCGTCTATATGTCAGGCAGATCAAGTTTATTTCAAATCTTTGCCACGCCCCCTACCGCCCCCGCAAATTGTAAAAAACTATTTACACATAACCATAACTTGAAAACGAAAAGAGCTAGAGGGACCAAATTCACACACTATATGTATGGTACCATTATAACTATCCTCACCAAGTTTGATCCGGATCGAATAACTATAGCCTATAGCTCCCATAGGACAAATCGGTCGCAAATTGGTGATTTGTATAGAGACATGAAGTTTTAGTTTAGTGATTACAACCAAACTAACACATTATGTGTATATTACCATGATAACTATCCTCACCAAGTTTGGTCCGGATCGGACAACTAAAGCCAATAGCTCCCATAATAGAAATCGGTCGAAAATTGGTGATTTATATGCAGAAACGCGCACTAGAAGGAGTACGGGGTCTTTTACAATCGGCTCGCTTGACTGTAGCCTTTCTTACTTGCTCATGGTTAAATTTGCCCAGCGAAGCCTCTGTGTCTACTTGTTTTTGTTTTCTTGTGTTTTGTTACTCCTATCGTGTTTGTCTACAATTTACAATGGTCATTTACTTTATGTCTCTAATTATTTTTTAAATAATTATAATTTTTTTTTTTTTTTTAATTTGTGGGCTATAAAATTAATGCCGACAAATTGAACCCATATCCACTCGATACTGCCAAGGATCTCATCAAGGAGTATCCGTGGTACTATATGCCACCTACGGTGCATAAAGTTCTTATTCATGGATCTGCAGTAATAAAACACGCAATTGTTTCAATTGGAGAGCTTTCGGAGGAAGCTGCAGAATCCAATAATAAAGAACTGAAAAAATGTAAACTTAATCATAGCCGAAAAATGCCACGAGAGAGAGAGCAAAACAGAGCAAAGCACGACAACTTCATTGGTGAACAAGACGACAACGCACGAGATGTGTGTCACTTGTAGAAACACGCTATAAAAAGTGAGCAAGCGACTGACGGGGGGTCAGTCGAAAACGATCACTTCAAGGAGCCACATCGAGGGAAAACATAGCCCCTCATCAACGATTTCTACAAGAATACAGCAATAGTTACTTCAAGCAACAAAGTACAATGCAGGATCAACATATAATATTATCTTTCGATTAGCAAGGATCCCAAAGGCACCGTGAAGAAACTGCAAAGCTGTCTGTCGCAAGCCAACCGGACCTACCGAAGGTAGTCACTCAGAGGCTCGCCGATCTAAAGCTCCCACTAGGAGCCACTCCAGCACCGGGGTGCACCTCCATCACTATGACAGGCCATGGTACCAGGAACGTGCCAAGCGACAACCGCCAGCATTGTGCAAGAATACCCGCACCAGCCGACGCTACGGGCTCTGGTTACGTTGAACACCGGTGAGCCACATAGCACTAGGATTCGCGACGACACTTTGCGCAGAACCGGTTCAGAAACAGAGCTCATTGCACAAATCGGCTTTGTAAATCGACTGCGACTGAGCACACCCGAGAGGTACATGAGCCGTTGGAGCATTGGACCACTGCACAGTGGTTCCGCCCATAGGGCAAAATTAAAAAAAGTCATCACAAGATATTGAAAAATAATGCACACTATTTATCACACAAATGTCCGTTCTTAACCACTGCAAACCGGATTTTCTGAAATTCTAACGTTTCTTTCTAAAACTAGAACCGAAAGCTTGAACACGTGTTCATATTTTACGCATAGCTGCACGTTTAACAGAATTAATGTGTAGAAGAGTAAACTTCAAATTTGTCTAGCAATCGATTTAGTGCACATAATTTAATTATTTAAAATGGATTTTAATGTTCAAGGTATTTACTTTTTACCAAAATATTATAATGCTGAGTTTTACCTTGTTGCTCCAGTATAATTAATGAATTAAGAAACCATTATTAGACCCCGTACTCTAAAAAAGAGTATAGGGGTCTATTAAGTTTGTCTGAAGCGAAATGTGCGCAACAGGCAGAAGGAGGCTTTTGCGACACCATAAAGTATATATATTCTTGATCAGCATCAACAGCCGAGACGATATAGCGATGTCCGTCTGTCCGTCTGTCTGTCTGTCCGTCTGTCCGTCCGTCTGTATGATCACCTAGATCTTTTAAACTACAAGAGCTAGAAACACCAAATTTGGAATGAAAGTCCGTCTGCTTCGCGAGCAGATCAAGTTTATTTCAAATCTTTGCCACGCCCCTTACTGCCCCCGCAAATTGTAAAAAAACTATTTTCACATCACCATTACTTGAAATCGACTAGAGCTAGGGAGACCAAATTCACATATTATGTGTATGGTACCTATCTAACTATCCTCACTGAATTTGTTCCGGATCGGCCAACTATAGCCTATAGCTCCCATAGGACAAATCGGCCGAAAATTCTAGATTTGTATGGAGGCATGAAGTTTTAGTTGAGCGATTGCAACCAAACTAACACATTATGTGTATGGTACCATTATAACTATTCTCACCCAGTTTGGTCCGGATCGGACAACTATAGCCAATAGCTCCCATAGGACAAATCGGTCGAAAATTGGTGATTTGTATGGAGACATAAAGTTTTAGTTGAGAGATTGCAACCAAACTAACACATTATGTGTATGATGCCATTGTTACTGTCCTCACCAAGTTTGGTCCTGATCGGACAACTATAGCCTATAACTCCCATAGGACTAATCGGTCGAAGATTGTTGATTTGTATGGAAAAACGCGCACTTGAAGGAGTACTGGGTGTTTTACAGTCGGCTCGCTCGACTGTAGCCTTTCTTACTTGTTATGGTTAATATTGTCAAGTGTATCATGCTTAAGTAATTTTGGATTAAAAATTTCCAATCGAGTTAACTGCGAACCCATTTCGATGTCTTCAATGAACTCGGTAAAATGCTCTAAGTTAAACATTAGAATTTAAATTTTTTTGGCTTTGTTCAATGCTATACCTAAACTATTTATCAAAATAATTCACTGACGGGATTCGAACCTCGGACTCCACGCACTCGCGGCAGAGCCCATTCAGGTGCACCACGCCCCTCTCTAGAAATTGCTCGACTATCTGCATTTACATGTAATATTTTTTTGTTATATAACAAAATCTAATAAAATGTCCTTGACGGCGCTCGAACCCATGATCCCGGGTTCACATACAAGTGCGAAAAATTAGATCAGGCATCTTTACTACTTAGACCACACTCCACATTGAAGTTTATGTAAATAATTAAAATTTAAAAAGTAAACAAACAGAATTTGTCACTGACTGGATTCGAACCCGGGACCCCGGGCAAACCAACTCTTATGAAGCGCGCATCTCTACTACCTAGACCACGGTCCTTATTGAAGTTGCAGTAGCTAAACGTAGAGTTAAATCTTTTATAATAATTGTTTAGTTAACACACTGCACTGCTTGCTGCAGTTTGTGTTCTTCTTCTATTACAAGCAGTGCAAACAAACAATTTGTACATAAAATTCAGCATTTTTGATTAATTTGTTTTATATGTTGTTGTTGTCCGATTTGGACCAACTTTGGTGGGGATATTTTTAATAATTATACACACATCCTCTATGAGTTTGGTTGCGATCGCTCAACCAACACTACATGTCTTCATACAAATTTTTTATTTTTGACCGGTTTGTCCTATGGGAGCTATAGGCTATAGTTGTCCGATCCGGACCAAACTTGGTGAGGACAGTTATAATGGTTATAAGTTATAATTAATATAATACTATACACATACTGTGTGAATTCGGTCTCTCTAGCTCTAGTCGTTTTCAAGTTATGGTGATGTGAAAATAGTTTTTTACAATTTGCGGGGCGGTGGGGGCGTGGCAAAAATTTGAAATAAACTTGCACTGCGACAATTACAGACGGACTTTCATTCCAAATTTGGTGTCTCTAGCTCTTGTAGTTTAGAAGATCCAGGTGTTCATACAGACGGACGGACAGACAGACAGACGGACAGACGGACATCGCTATATCGTCTCGGCTGTTGACGCTGATCAAGAATATATATACTTTATGGGGTCGGAAAAGCCTCCTTCTACCTGTTACGCACATTTCGCTTCAGACAAACCTAATAGACCCCTATACTCTTTTTTAGAGTACGGGGTCTAACTATAGCACAATTGACAAAGAATTTTTATCCATCGTATATGCCGTAAATTATTTTAAACACTATTTGGTAGGAAACAAATTCCACATCATAACAGATCATGTCCCTATTAAATATGTAAATTCAAAATTTAAGGGAAAAGAAATGACCACTAGACACCAGAGATGGATTTTAAAATTACAAGAATTTGATTATGATATAACATACTTAAAAGGAAAAGATAACAAAGTAGCAGACTTTTTAAGTAGGCAGCAAACAGCTCAGCTAATAAATAATGAAAATATAGATGAATCTAACTTTGAACTCACAAACACACAGCACTCTGCAGATGAATAAGAATAAACTCATTTCTGGATAAAAGAAGACATTGTCAATAAATACAAAACTCAGATTATTATTACATATACAGCAACAGATAACATTATTGTACAACACGGAAGAAAGATGATTGAAATTAATCCAGCAGATTCAGAATCTGAAATTGAAATTAAATTACAAAATAATATAGAACAAGTAAGAAAGGCTACAGTCGAGCTAGCCGACTGTAAAAGACCCCTTACTCATAGTATTTGCAATAAAACACTTTGAAACAAAACAACCAGTTTGTAATAGGGATGCAAATCGCCAAGAAATGCCGATATCGATATTAATTAAAATATCACATCAAATCAAATATCGATATTATCAACAACTGAATTCAAATACGCTATAGATATGGACATAATGACCATATATCACATTCGAGATCATATCGCAATTATAATTACTATCGTATTGAATATCGATATATGATTTATCGTACCGTATGCATAAATGTGCATGCATCGTCCGCGAGCAGCGCTGTCGCTACGCCAGCAGCGAAAACGTTCGCTCACATGTTTATATGCTTCTGTCTCGCTTGCACACATGCATTGACTTTGCGTGCAATTGTTAACTTCGTTACGTGTCTAGCTCTTTTGTTTATTGTCCGATTTGTATGCAACTTTCAGGATAGTTTGTGATACTTTGTCTCCAAACGAATTTGAAATTACAATACCGTACGATAAATGCAAATGCCTTAAAAATGGCATTGAAGTTTGAAAACTATTTCATTCGTGTGGGAAAACGGGGCGTGGCAGTCCAAAAATTTTAATGACAATTCATTTATGCTGTTTCTAGCAACCTACATACCAAAAATGGTATTCCTAAGTGCTATAGTTACTGAGATATTCGCTTAAAACATCAATTTTTTCCTAGGTGACCATAGTTTTTTACAATTTGCGGGGGCGGTAAGGGGTGTGGCAAAGATTTGAAATAAACTTGATCTGCCTGACATAAAGATGGACTTTCATTCTAAATTTGGTTGCTCTAGCTTTTGTAGTTTAAAAGATCAAGGTGTTCATACGGACAGACGGACGGACGGACAGACGGACAGACGGACAGACAGACAGACGGACATGGCTATATCGTCTAGGCTGTTGATGCTGATCAAGAATATATATACTTTATGGGGTCGGCCACGCCTCCTTCTGCCTGTTACGCACATTTCGCTTCAGACAAACCTAATAGACCCCTCTACTCTTTTTTAGAGTACGGGGTCTAAAAATAATCAAAATAATTCACTGACGGGATTCGAACCTCTGACTCCACGCACACGCGCCAGTGCACTAACAGCTGCACCACGCCCCTCTCTTGAAAGTGCTCGACTATTTGCATTTACATGTAATATATTTCTGTTATATAACAAAAATAATTAAAATGTTCCTGACGGCGCTCGAACCCATGATCCCGGGTTCACATATAAGTGCGAAGAATTAGGTCAGGCATCTTTACTACTTAGACCACACTCTGCATTGAAGTTTATGTAAATAATTAAAATTTAAAAAGTAAACAAATAGCATTTGTCACTGACTGGATTCGAACCCGGGACCCGGGCTAACCAACACGTACAAAGCGCGCATCTCTACTACCTAGACCACGCTCCTTATTGAAGTTTCAGTAGCTAAACTTAGAGTTAAATCTTTTATAATAATTGTTCAGTTAACACACTGCACTGCTTGCTGCAGTTTGTGTTCATCTTCTATTGCAAGCAGTGTAAACAAACAATTTATTCATAAAACTCAGCATTTTTGATTAATTTATTATACTCTCTGCAAGAGAGAGTATATTGTGTTTGTGAAAAGTATGTAACAGGCAGAAGGAGGCGTGGCAGACCCCATAAAGTATATATATTCTTGATCAGCATCACAAGCCGAGTCGATATAGCCATGTCCGTCTGTCCGTCTGTCTGTCTGTCCGTCTGACCGTCTGTCTGTCCGTATGAACAAACAGATTTCAGAGATGGTAAGAGCTACAAGTTTGAATTTGGTCTCTATCGACTCGATATTAAGTCAGTCAATACAAGAATCTTTTTTTTTTGTTCCGGATCGGCCAACTATAGCCTATAGCTCCCATAGGACAAATCGGCCGAAAATTCGAGATTTGTATGGAGGCATGAAGTTTTAGTTGAGCGATTGCAACCAAACTAACACATTATGTGTATGGTACCATTATAACTATCCTCACCAAGTTTGATCTGGATCGGACAACTATAGCCTATAGCTCCCATAGGACAAATCGGTCGAAAATTGGTGATTTGTATGGAGACATGAAGTTTTAGTTGAGCGATTGCAACCAATCTAGCACATTATGTGTATGATGCCATTGTTACTGTCCTCACCAAGTTTGGTCCTGATCGGACAACTATAGCCTATAACTCCCATAGGACTAATCGGTCGAAGATTGTTGATTTGTATGGAAAAACGCGCACTTGAAGGAGTACTGGGTGTTTTACAGTCGGCTCGCTCGACTGTAGCCTTTCTTACTTGTTATGGTTAATATTGTCAAGTGTATCATGCTTAAGTAATTTTGGATTAAAGATTTCCAATCGAGTTAACTGCGAACCCATTTCGATGTCTTCAATGAACTCGGTAAAATGCTCTAAGTTAAACATTAGAATTTAAATTTTTTTGGCTTTGTTCAATGCTATACCTAAACTATTTATCATACTTATGCCTTCGTTTAGGGTTACAATCATTTGATTAAAGTCACTTTTTTGACCCTGGATTAAAGATTTCCAATCGAGTTAACTGCGAACCCATTTCGATGTCTTCAATGAACTCGGTAAAATGCTCTAAGGTAAACATTAGAATTTCAATTTTTTTGGCTTTGTTCAATGCTATACCTAAACTATTTATCATACTTATGCCTTCGTTTAGGGTTACAAACATTTGATTAAAGTCAGTTTTTTGACCCTGCACTCTAAAAAAGAGTAGAGGGGTCTATTAGGTTTGTCTGAAGCGAAATGTGCGTAACAGGGAGAAGGAGGCGTGGCCGACAACATAAAGTATATATATTCTTGATCAGCATCAACAGCCGAGACGATATAGCGATGTCCGTCTGTCCGTCTGTCCGTCCGTCCGTATGAACACCTGGATCTTTTAAACTACAAAAGCTAGCATACCCTATATGCTGACCAAATCGGACAACTATATCATACAGCATCCATAGGAACCACTGGACACTGAATCTAATGAACGCAACATACATGACTGCAACGGTATTTAATCTTCGCCGAGCCGAAGATAACCTTCCTTTCTTGTTTTTTATACCCCGTACTCAAAAAAAGTATAGGGGTCTATTAAGCTTGTCTGAAGCGAAATGTGCGAAACAGGCAAAAGGAGGCTTTTCCGACCACATAGAGTATATATATCCTTGATCAGCATCAACAGCCGAGACGATATAGCGATGTCCGTCTGTCCGTCTGTCTGTCTGTCCGTCCGTATGAACACCTGGATCTTCTATACTACAAGAGCTACAGTATTGTAATTCCACATTCGTTTGGTGACAAAATATATCAAACTGTCCTAAAAATTGCATACAAATCGGACAATAAACAAAAGAGCTAGAGACGTAACAAAGTTTACAATTGCACGCAATGTCAATGCAAGCGAAAGTTTACGCTGCTTGTTTGGCGACAGCGCTGCTCGCGGACGATGCACGCACATGTGTGCATACGATACGATAAATCATATATCGATATTCAACACGATTGTAATTATAATTGGGATATGATATCGACTGCGATATTTGTTCATTATGTCCAAATCTGTAGCGTATTTGAATTCAGTTTTTGATAATATCGATATTTGATTTGATGTGATTTTTTAATTAATGTCGATATCGGAATTTTCTTGGCGAATGCATCCCTATTACAAACTGATGGTTTTGTTTCAAAGTGTTTTATTGCAAATACTATGAGTACGGTGTCTTTTTACAGTCGGGTAGCTCGACTGTAGCCTTTCTTACTTGTTATAAACTTAAATTATTCCGCAAAGGCATACTAAAATATAAGAATAATTAAATTATATTAGCAATTAAGATACCAAAAATTATGTAAGTGTAAATGTTAAGTTACTAATCCCAATGCCTAACACAGAATATTTATTTATTTAGTTATTAACGCAGACTAAAAGCAGTCGCAAGAATTTAATTATACCCGTTACTCGTAGAGTAAAAGGGTATATTGTATTCGTTGCAATGTATGTAACAGGGAGAAGGAGACATGGCAGACCCCATAAAGTATATATATTCTTGATCAGCATGACAAGCCGAGTCGATATAGCCATGTACGTCTGTCCGTCTGTCCGTCTGTCCGTCTGTCCGTCCGTCCGTCTGTCCGTCTGTCCGTCTGTCCGTCTGTGTGAACAAAAGGATCTCAGAGACTATAAGAGCTAGAAAGGCCCGAGTGGTCGCAAACGAATGACACAGAAAGTACACGTCTAGGGATTACGTATACTGACCAAGTTTGATCCAAATCGGACAACTATATCATATAGCTCCCATAGGGACAATCGGTCAAAAATACGCTCCAAATATGAATTTATATGAATAACTTTTGCGTTGGCCAACCAATCGAAGTGAAACTTACACAGAATATATCTGTCAATAATATAAACATATTGACTAAGTTTCATCCAAATCGGACGACTATATCGTATAGCTCCCATAGGGACGATCGGTCAAAAAATACGCTGTAAATATGATTTTGTATGAAAATTTTCTGCGTTTCTCAAGTCATCTGAATTAAAATCAATAGGGTCGATTACCTAACCGATTGTAATATTATTAATATTATTAATATTATTAATAATATATTATATTGTTAATAATATAATTAAACTGAGTAACGGGTATCCTAAAGTCGCGAGGCGACTATAGCATTCTTTCTTGTTTAATTATATGATTACGTTGTGTATAGATATATAATTTAAATTTAGATAATATTAAAAGTAATTATTAAAAATTTTAAATTTATATTAAACTGAAATTAAAAATAATATTATTTAGATCATTAATCTGGGAATAACAAGTAAAGAAATTGATCCAACATTTATTGCAAGGGGTGGGGAAAACCGAGAAAAACCCAACCAGATCAAAAAAATTTTGCCAATACTAGCTCGAAAGATCTCTGATATAAGGGGAATGAATGAATGGCAGAGACTCCATTCTTACTCCCTTGGAAATCAGAGATATAACGGAGTTGGCTGAAAGGAGAAGCTTTAAGATGGAAGAGAGAGAGAGAGATGTAGCAATCAATCTATAGTGTTCATTATAATGTGCAAAGCGCAATCAGTAGTGTATGTTGGTAGAGATAAAGGGATGTAGTGCCTAGTGGTCCTGGAGGGAATATTTAAGGCGTTCTAAAAGAGATGGGGAGCAGATATCACCAATTATTAATTTATGGAGGAAGATTACTCCAAGAACTCTTCTCCGATTAGTAAGGGATGGAAGATTCAGAAGCAAGAGTCTGTTAGTATAAGATGGAAATCAAAGATTAGGGTCCCAATTAAGTCCACGAAGCGCGAAGAGTAAAAACTGCTTCTGCACTGACTCAATTAAAGCTTGACTATGAGCATTTTGAGGAGTCCAGACACATGAACAATACTCAAGAATGGGACGGACTAGGGATGTGTATTGAAGTTTGGTGACAAATGGATCATTAAATTCCTTAGGTCAGCGTTTAATTAATCCAAGAGTTCCCTTAGCTTTATTGACTACGGTGGAAATATGATGTGTGAAACTTAATTTATTATCAACGAGTAAGAAAGGCTACAGTCGAGCGAGCCGACTGTAAAAGACCTCGTACTCACAGAAGTGCGCATTTTCTATTCGAAAAAGAAGAAAAACGGAGTGATTCACATTTTGTATACATACATTTTTATATACAAATGTATGTAAATATATACACAATTAAATGCACAATTTCCTTACTTGGCTTATTTTAAAAATAAGTCGTGTTTAACAATTTGAAATTAAACTTAAATTTAATTTTTAAATTTAAATTGAAATAAAAACAAGTAAGAAAGGCTACAGTCGAGCGAGCCGACTGTAAAAGACCCCGTACTCACAGAAGTGCGCATTTTCCATTCGAAAATCAAGAAAAACGGAGTGATTCACATTTTGTATACATACATTTTTATATACAAATGTATGTAAATATATACACAATTAAATGCACAATTTCCTTACTTGGCTTATTTTAACAAGAAAGAAAATTACAGTCGAGCACGCCCGACCGTAGAATACTCTCTGCCTTTTATTTCCGATCATTTTAATAAAATCAGTATCCGAGAATATCAACTAGTAGTACTTGCAGTAAAAGACGTTGAAAGACGTTCAGCTAGGAAGTTAAGCCTCTTTTATAAAGATATCTATGGTTTTAGGCCGTAAATTTCCAAGTAATGCGGTGGCGCGGATGATTAGTATTCGATCGTTGAACGGGAGGTCGTGGGTTCAAATCTTGGTCCTTCATCAAAAAGGATATATTTTATTGTGTTGTTTAAATGTGTTGCATTATCGAAAAAAAATTGTTTATTAACAAATTATTAACAAACAATTGAAAAATTTTTTAAACTGGGTTTTGATAAAAAAAAATTTTATTACTAAATGAAAACATGCAACAATTGGAGCTGTTGAATTATATTCTTTTAAAGGACTGATTGACCGCGACTCGAACCCACGACTTTGCGTTCGCCGATCAAGCACTTAACCGGCAACGCCACCACGACACTTGAAAGTTTCCCGCCCAAAACCATACATATAAAAGAGGCTTAACTACTTAGCTGTATAACTATTTTGTCAAAAATAGAATAGTATGTAACAGGCAGAAGGAGGCGTGGCAGACCCCATAAAGTATATATATTCTTGATCAGCATCACAAGCCGAGTCCGTCTGTCCGTCTGTCCGTCTGTCTGTCTGTCCGTCTGTCTGTCCGTATGAACAAACAGATTTCAGAGATGGTAAGAGCTACAAGTTTGAATTTGGTCTCTATCGACTCGATATTAAGTCAGTCAATACAAGAATCTTTTTTTTTTCCGATGCCACGCCCCGTTCGCCCACAATGAGCAAAAAACTAGAAACACCTCGTAAAAAATTGATGTTTTAGGCGAATATCTCAGTAAATATGGCACTTAGGAACACCCATTTTTGTATGTAGGTTCCTAGAGACGGTATAATTGTATTGCCATCAAAAATTTTGGACTGCCACGCCCCCTTTTCTCACAAGAAATAAGATAATTTGCAAACTTCAATGCCGATTTTAAGGCATATGTTCTTATCGTACAGTATTGTTATTTCACATTCGTTTAAAGACAAAATATATTAAACTATCCTGAAAGTTGCATCTAAATCGGACAATAAACAAAAGAGCTAGACACGTAACAAAATTTATAATTGAACGCAATGTCAATGCATGTGTGCCAGCGAGACAGAAACATACAAACATGTGAACGAACGTTTTCGCTGCTTTCTAGCGGCAGCGCTGCCCGCGAATGCTGGCTGTGCCAACCAATTGTGTGTATACATACAATCAGATGTTTTTGTTTCAACGTGTTTTGTTGCAATTACTATCAGTTGATATTCTCGGATACTGATTTTATTAAATGTTTGGGAATAAACTGCAGAGAGTATTCTACGGTCGGGCGTGTTCGACTGTACTTTTCTTTCTTGTTTTATATGTTGTGGTTGTCCGATTTGTACCAAATTTGGTGAGGATACTTTTTATAATTATTCACACATTCTCTGTAAGTTTGGTTGCGATCGCTCAACTAACATTACGTGTCTTCATACAAATTTTTTATTTTTGACCGATTTGTCCTATGGGAGCTATAGGCTATAGTTGTCCGATCCAGATCAAACTTGGTGAGGATAGTTATATTGGTACCATACACATAATGTGTGAATTTGGTCTCTCTAGCTCTAGTAGTTTTCAAGTTATGGTGATGTGAAAATTGTTTTTTGCAATTTGCGGGGGCGGTAAGGGGCGTGGCAAAGATTTGAAATAAACTTGATCTGCTCGCGAAGCAGACGGACTTTCATTCCAAATTTGGTGGCTCTAGCTCTTGTAGTTTAACAGATCTAGGTGATCATACAGACGGACGGACAGACGGACAGACGGACATTGCTATACCGTCTCGGCTGTTGATGCTGATCAAGAATATATACACTTTATGGGGTCGGCCACGCCTCCTTCTACCTGTTACGCACATTTCGCTTCAGACAAACCTACTAGACCCCTATACTCTTTTTTAGAGTACGGGTTCTAAAAAAAAAAAATAATCAAAATAATTCACTGACGGGATTCGAACCTCGGACTCCACGCACTCGCGGCAGAGCCCATTCAGGTGCACCACGCCCCTCTCTTGAAAGTGCTCGACTATCTGCATTTACATGTAGTATTTATTTGTTATACAGTCAAAATTAATAAAATGTCAATGACGGCATTCGAACCCATGATCCCGGGTTCACATACAAGTGTGAAGAATTAGATCAGGCATCTTTACTACTTAGACCACACTCCGCGTTGAAGTTTATGTAAATAATTAAAATTTAAAAAGTGAACAAATAGCATTTGTCACTGAGTGGATTCGAAGCGCGCATCTCTACTACCTAGACCACGCTTCTTATTGAAGTTGCGGTAGCTAAACGTAGAGTTAAATCTTATATTGAAAGCAATCGTAAACAAACAATTAATTCCAAAAATTCAGCGTTTTTGAATAATTTATTTTATATGTTGTGGTTGTCCGATTTGGACCTTATTTGGTGAGGATACTTTTAATAATTATTCACACATTCTCTGTAAGTTTGGTTGCGATCGCTTAACTAACATTACGTGTCTTCATACAAATTTTTTGTTTTTGACCGGTTTTTCCTATGGGAGCTATAGGCTATAGTTGTCCGATCCGGATCAAACTTGGTGAGGATAGTTATATTGGTACCATACACATAATGTGTGAATTTGGTCTGAATTTGGGTGGATCTGATGATGCCGCTTGCTTGCAAACAAAGTCTACTTTCTTTCAATGTAAATCGTAACTTTTGCAGGAATTAAACTCTTAAATTTAACATAAGATATTGAGGAGAATATATACACTTCATTGAGTAAGCTTTACTCTAAATTAAGTTTACGAATCTTCCTTTCCGATTATGCCCAATCAAAAATGAGTCATAAAACAATTGATACCTCACCCCTTAAAAGCGTGGAATGGAAGAAAAAAATCAAAATCAAGTTATGAATTTCTTTAATGCATTTTTGCTTAAAAACATTGCGTAATGGATTTTTTTTAAATAACCATCAACATAAGAATATTTAATAGTGCTGACTTATCAGAGCTACAACTATATTCTCTCAATTCTCTTGGGATCGCACGTTTCAAAATAAATTCTGTGTACTTCATTTTACAATGCAGCTGAGAAATCCCATACTCATAGCTGTGTTTCTACCTTATGGAATCATCCAAATTGAAATTCTTTTTTTGTTTACTTAAAAACACAATTTCTTTAGCTATCTGTTGCCTAAATGACTAAGGATGGTTAAAATCCTAACAAAATAAGTTTTGTTAAGAGTTACTATGTCTGGTATAATTAACAAAATGATTTTACGCAGTTTTTTCATTCAAACACACATGACGGAAATTCCCATTTTAGCCTGCGCTCTTCTTCTTCCATACCTAAGCCACGCATTTTTACCGCGAGGTTGCGTTAGTTTTTTGACTCTTGTTTCTAAACGGCAAGTACGGGCAAAGAAGACTATATAGACATATTAGAGGAAGGCTCCCTCTATCATATGTATATAGCTTCATTTTGACATTGGATGAACTTAATAAATATGTAAATAGCTTCATTTTGACATTGGATGAACTTAATGAATTTAAGTCCAACTTTATTTAAAACAAGTAAGAAAGGCTACAGCCGAGCGAGCCGACTGTAAAAGACCCCGTACTCCTTCTAGTGCGCATTTTCCCATACAAATCAACAATCTTCGACCGATTAGTCCTGTGCTAGTAATAGACTATAGTTGTCCGATGCTGACCAAACTTGGTGAGGATAGTAACAATGGCATCCTACACATAATGTGTTAGTTCGGTTGCAATCGCTCAACTAAAACTTCATGTCTCCATACAAATCACCAATTTTCGACCGATTTGTCCTATGGGAGCTATAGGCTATAGTTGTCCGATCCGGACCAAACTTGGTGAGGATATTTATAATGGTACCATACACACAATGTGTTAGTTTGGTTGCAATCGCTCAACTAAAACTTCATGTCTCCATACAAATCACCAATTTTCGACCGATTTGTCCTATGGGAGCTATAAGCTATAGTTGTCCGATCCGGACCAAACTTGGTGAGTATAGTAACAATGGTACAACACATATATTGTGTGAATTTGGTTCCGATAGCTCTATTCGTTTTCAAGTTATGGTGATGTGAAAAATGTTTCTTACATCTTGCGGGGGCGATAGGGGGCGTGTCAAAAATTTGACATAAACTTGATCTGCCTGACAAATAGACGGACTTCCATTCCAAATTTGGTGGCTCTAGCTGTAGTGGTTTAGAAGATCCAGGTGTTCATACGAATGGACAGACAGACAGACAGACGGACATCGCTATATCGACTCGGCTGTTGATGCTGATCAAGAATATATATACTTTATGGGCTCGGAAAAGCCTCCTTCTGCCTGTTACACACATTTCTCTTCAGACAAACTTAATAGACCCCTCTACTCTTTTTTAGAGTACGGGGTCTAAAAATATTACATGTTAATTGTAAATGTAAAATCTGAGACTGACTGGTCCCAGCTGTTCATGTGTAGAGATATGGATAGTGCAATCACAATATTTTATTATACTTTGAATTCCCTACTTGATGTCTGTGTTACGGTTCGTGTGCCAACTAGGTCCAACAAGCCTGTTTGGTTTACCTGCGATTTAACATTGCTTAAAAATAGGAAGTCGAGACTTTATAAGAGATTCAGGGAAACTGGCTCTTCCTTGTATCTCTCTCGCTATCTGATTGCACGATCTGATTTCTCTGTCTTGAATGACCGTTGCTATAACGGGCAATGTGGGCAACAGTTCCGAAGGGATCCTAGACGGTTTTATAACTTCGTGAATTCGAAGCGTAAATCATCAACGCTTCCATCTAGTGTAGTCTTTGAGAGAGAAGCTGCTAACTCAGATCAAGCTATCGCCGATTTATTTGCCGATTTTTTCCAAACCACTTACAGTGTGCAGGATTATAGTTCTAATTCACCTTACCCTTATCGTGTAAATTCTTTCAATTGTAATTTCGCGCCAGTAATCACTGAAAGCTCGCTTTTACTTAATCTAAAATCTATTAAACCTGTTTTTTCACCTGGCCCAGACGGAGTCCCAGGCTGTGTGCTTAGAAACTGTGCTGACGGCCTTTTAAAGCCCCTGTATAAACTATTTACATTGTTTGTTGAATCATGCTGTTTCCCTGAAGTTTGGAAATCATCTTACATTATTCCTCTTCACAGAAAAGGAAACAAGTCTAATGTCTGCAACTATAGAGGTATTTCCAAGTTGTCTGCTATTCCCAAGACATTTGAGAAATTAGTAACTTCTCAACTGCATGGGTTTGTGAAACATAGATCCACTACCACTAACCTGTTAGAGTTTACATCATTCGTTTTGCAGGGCTTTGATAAAAAATTGCAAACTGACGTCATTTATACAGATTTTATCAAGGCTTTTGACTCCGTTAACCAAAGCCTCTTAATACATAAACTCAATCTTTTGGGACTTTCTTATAACTTTATACTGTGGATTTCGAACTACTTAAGTTATAGAACACAACAGGTGTATTTTAATGAAACACTATCTAAGTCTGTTCAAGTTACTTCGGGCGTTCCACAAGGCAGCCATCTTGGTCCTCTGTTATTTATTTTGTTTATAAATGATCTGCCATCAGCAATCAGTCACTCTCGGGTGCTCATGTATGCCGATGACGTTAAACTCTGTGTATCTGCCACTGAGTCACTCCTTGGAACCAGGTTACAATCTGATCTTTATAGCTTTCAAACCTGGTGTCAAGCTTATTTATTAAATCTTAACTATAGTAAGTGTAACGTAATGTCCTTCAGCAGGCGACTCCCCTTTCTAAACAATTATATTCTGAGTGGCAACTCCCTTCACAGAATTGAGTCGGTCATTGATTTGGGTATCCTTATGGATCCAAAGCTCAAGTTTGATAGGAATGTTTTATCAATTACTAACCGTGCTTTTGGTGTCCTGGGTTTCATAAAGCGCTGGTCGAAAAAATTTAACGATCCCTGGTACGTTCTATTGTTGAATATGGATCTTGTATTTGGTCTCCCCAATACAGGATTCATCAAGACAGAATAGAATCAGTACAAAAACAATTCCTTCTTTTTGCCCTAAGGGCCCTTAACTGGAATACTAACACACGCTTGCCATCTTATCGTAGTAGACTTCTGCTATTAAATCTTCCTTCTTTGTCTGATCGTAGGACAGTGCTCGGTGTAATTTTCTTATACAAACTAATCAACGGCGAAATTGATTCCACTGAATTAATTAGCCAGATTAATTTCGCTGTGCCGATCAGACCCACTAGAAACTTTCTTCCCCTTTCTCTTCAACCCTGTACTATTAACTTTGCTGTCCATAACCCTTTCCGAATCTTGTGTAGTAACTACAACAAACTTTCTCGAGATGTAGGTAGTTCTACTTCTATCCCTTTCATTAGAGATTCTATTCTTTTTCAGCTGTCTAGATCTTAATTAATATAGTTTACATAATAAATGATTATATATTTTGTCGTATTGTAATATTTTGTCATATTGTAATGTATTTTTATTATATTGTAATCGTTTTTTACTAATAAATCCGTCTCGCGTTCTTCGTTAGCCGTACGTTATGCGGTGTGCCCCTCGGTCGGTTGGGCGGGAGGTGGTTGCATTATTTGCAGGGTTCCGCGCGTTAACAAGCACGTTGCTTGGTGTTGTTGGACCACTTGAATGTACTGTCTCGTTAGTACATCTACGTCTAAATAAATGCAGACATTCGGACACCTTTAAGAGAGGGGATGTGGTGCAACTGTTAGGGTTGTGGCGCGTGCGTGTGAGATCACGGGTTCCAATCGCGTCATATAATCTATATAATCTATTTGTTAAGTTTTTTAAATTTTACTTATTTGTATCAACTACAGTCAGGAGTGTGGTCTAAGTGGTAGAGATGCCCGTTCTTAGTCTAGTTGAATGTTAAGCATAAGGCCTACGGTTCGAAAGCCGTCGCGGACATTTCACAGTAACTTTTGTTATTTAATCAAAAACTATTACCTGTACATGCAGATTAGCGAGAACAGCTCTATTGTAGGGCGTGGTCCAATCCCGTCAGTGAATTATCTTGAATATTTTTTATTATACCCGTTATTCGTAGAGTAAAAGGGTATATTGAATTCGTTGGAATGTATGTAACAGGGAGAAGGAGACATGGCAGACCCCATAAAGTATATATATTCTTGATCAGCATGACTAGCCGAGTCGATATATCCATGTCCGTCCGTCCGTCTGTCCGTCTGTGTAAACAAAAGGATCTCAGAGACTATAAGAGCTAGAAAGGCCCAAGTGGTCGCAAACGAAAGATAAAATGTCCAAGCAGTACAAGTTTGTTTTTGTTTTTTGACACGCCCACTTTAGGGCGTTCTATGTGCATACAAATGTAAAAACAGGTAAAAATAGCATAATTTAGTATCAAAAACTTTTTTGTTAGCAATGCTATCTAAAAGAAACTAACACAAAAACTACACGTCTATTGAGTTCATATACTGACCAAGTTTGATCCAAATCGGGCAACTATGTCGTATATTTCCCATAGGGACAATCGGTCAAAAATACGCTCTAAATATGAATTTATATGAATAAATTTTGCGTTGGCCAAGGAATCGAAAAGAAACTTACACAGATTATATTTGTGAATAATATAAACATGCTGCCCAAATTTCATTCAAATCGGACGACTATATCGTATAGCTCCCATAAGGACAATCGGTCAAAAATACGCTCCAAAAATGAATTTGTATGAAAATTTTCTGTATTTCCCAAGTCATCTGAATTAAAATCAATAGGGTCGATTACCTAAACTATTGTACTATTATTATTATCATATCCCATTGTTAACAATATAATTAAACTGAGTAACGGGTATCCTAAAGTCGCGAGGCGACTATAGCATTCTTTCTTGTTTTTATTTTTTTTTAGACCACGTACTCTAAAAAAGAGTAGAGGGGTCTATTAAGTTTGTCTGAAGCAAAATGTTCGTGACAGGCAGAAGGAGGCGTGGCCGACCCCATAAAGTATATATATTCTTGATCAGCATCAACAGCCGAGACGATATAGCAATGTCCGTCTGTCCGTCTGTCCGTCCGTCTGTATGATCACCTGGATCTTTCAAACTACAAGAGCTAGAGCCACCAAATTTGGAATGAAAGTCCGTCTGCTTCGCGAGCAGACCAAGTTTATTTCAAATCTCTGCCACGCCCCTTACCGCCCCCGCAAATTGTAACAAGTAAGAAAGGCTACAGTCGAGCGAGCCGACTGTAAAAGACCCCGTACTCATTCTAGTGTGCGTTTTACCATACAAATTAGAAGTTTTCGAACGATTTGTCCTATGGGAGCTATAGGCTATAGTTGCCCGATCCAGACCAAACTTGGTGAGGATAGTTATAATGGTACCATACACATAATGTGTTAGTTTGGTTGCAATCGCTCAACTAAAACTTCATGCCTCCATACAAATCACGAATTTTCGGCCGATTTGTCCTATGGGAGCTATGGGCTATAGTTGTCCGATCCGGACCAAATGTAGTGAGGATAGTTAGATAGGTACCATACACATAATACGTGAATTTGGTCTCCCTAGCTCTAGTCGTTTTCAAGTTATGGTGATGTGAAAATAATTTTTTACAATTTGCGGGGGCGGTAAGGGGCGTGGCAAAGATTTGAAATAAACTTGATCTGCTCGCGAAGCAGACGGACTTTCATTCCAAATTTGGTGGCTCTAGCACTTGTAGTTTAAAAGATCTAGGTGATCATACAGACGGACGGACAGACGGACAGACGGACAGACAGACAGACGGACAGACGGACATCGCTATATCGTCTCGGCTGTTGATACTGATCAAGAATATATATACTTTATGGGGTCGGAAAAGCCTCCTTCTGCCTGTTACGCACATTTCGCTTCAGACAAACTTAATAGACCCCTATACTCTTTTTATACTCTCTGCAAGAGAGAGTATATTGGGTTTGTGAAAAGTATGTAACAGGCAGAAGGAGGCGTGACAGACCCCATAAAGTATATATATTCTTGATCAGCATCACAAGCCGAGTCGATATAGCCATGTCCGTCTGTCCGTCTGTCTGTCTGTCCGTCTGTCCGTCTGTCTGTCCGTATAAACAAACAGATTTCAGAGATGGTAAGAGCTACAAGTTTGAATTTGGTCTCTATCGACTCGATATTAAGTCAGTCAATACAAAATCCTTTTTTTTTTCGATGCCACGCCCCATTCGCCCACAATGAGCAAAAAACTAGACATACCTCGTAAAAAATTGAAGTTTTAGGCAAATATCTCAGTAACTATGGCACTTAGGAACACCAATTTTGGTATGCAGGTTCCTAGAGATAGCGCAAATGCAATGCCATTAAAATTTTTTGGCTGACACGCCCTCTTTTCCCACAAGAAATAAAATAATTTTCAAACTTAAATGCCGATTTTAAGGCATATGTTCTTATCGTACAGTATTGTAATATTGCAGATAAATCGGACAATAAACAAAAGGGCTAGACACGAAACAAAGTTTATAATTGAACGCAATGCTAATGCATGTGTGCGAGCGAGATAGAAACATACAAACATGTTAGCGAACGTTTTCGCTGCTTGCTAGCGGCAGCGCTGCCCGCGAATGCTGGCCGTGCCGACCAATTGTATGTGTATTACATATACACACATGCATATGTATATGAATACATATTATGTCAAATGCATATATATGTGCATAAATACAAACATATATTTTTGTTTCAACGTGTTTTATTGCAAATACTATCAGTTGATATTCTTAGAAACCGACTTTATTAAAATAATCGGGAAAATATTGCAGAGAGTATTCTACGGTCGGGCATGCACGACTGTACTTTCCTTTCTTGTTATTATTACCAAGAGCTCTGCTTGGAGATATTTTGATTAAATATGTTGCAGTTAATATGCCTCGCTTTATACCAAAGATATATTCGCCATCTTTAGCAACGGCAATTTTTACTGGGCACTTTAGAGTAACAAAATCACCATACAACTAATCATCATCGTTAATTAAATGATCCGTTGCTCCAGAATCGGGTATAAAACCGAGTTCGTTATTGTTGTTGTTGTATTTAGCGCAAACTTTGTGTTCTTCTAGTTGCTCATGTTGTTAGAGAGTAAAACTTAAGTTTACAGAACCTTGGCCTCGGACAGATCATCCAAAGGCTTGCTGGTTGGTGGAATCTTGTACTCCGTCTCTGGAGTCTCATAGATCTTCTCCTCCTTGGGCTCGACGACCGACACATTGTCGGGCAGTGGCTTCTTGGGACCAATCTTGTTCTTGGGATCATAGGGCAACATGATCTTGACCTTGATACCAAGCACACCCTGGCGCAGCAGAACGTGACGTGTGGCAGTCTCCACATAGTCATTGCATGGATCACCAGAGTGAATCATGAGTCCATCGACGAATTTCATCGACTTGGCACGCTGACCACGCAGCTTGCCGGACACAACGACTTCACAGCCCTTGGCGCCCGACTCCATGATGAAGCGCAGCACACCATAGCAGGCACGACGGACGGCCAGACCTCCGGTCAGCTTGTAACGCAGCGACTCAGCCTGGGCAATGGCGCACAGACCGCGAGTAGCAACCTTCTCGGCGTACAGCTCGATGCGGCCGGTCTCGAAGTTGAAACACTTCTGCACCATGGCGGTGAGCTCACGAATGCGACGACCCTTCTCGCCCAACACCTGTTGGGTCTTGGTGGCCATGATGATGATCTCAGTGCGGAATGGAGTCACACGCACCTCAACACCGGAGTAACCATCCTCGGCGAGCTCGCGAGTCAGGAACTCGTTCAATTCCGCCTTAAAGATACCGTCGGAGACGAACTTACGTTTCTTCGAAATTGTGAGGTTCATGTTCATTTCATACGACTCGCACGGAACGTGGTCAAAAAGAAAGAAAGGATTTAAAATTGACAATTTTCCTCAACTTTGACTGATCATAACTCAGCCAAATGAAGCGATATCTTAAAAAGTCATACCTTTTTATAATCTGGACACTTAGGAGAATTAATCTCACTTTAAGGCACTTTGAACACTTTTGATCATGAACGCGAAACCGCGCTGAGCACTTTTATTTTCTTTATTCTTTTCATGATTCTTTTATAATGTTAACAGTTCTTTTTGATATGACCCCCTTTGCCACAGTGATGGAATTTAATATTAACTTAAGCTTTGTGCTTAAAAGAATTCATAGCCTTTGTATTTTTATTATTGAAGAAACTATTCTTACTAAAATTGCTCTTACTTTTAACCACTGCCTTCATAACTTTCTTACTTGATTCCAAACTATCATTCCATATTTTTATTTCATAATCTAACAACATATTTTTGACAAAGGCTAATGTTACAGTTTCATCCGATAAGGTTTCAATGGCCATGATTTCATTGTAATCGAATAAGTATCGATAGGAGTTAGTAAGGCTGGCAGCGCCCTCTATCGGGAGCGCGGGGAGCGGTCGGGTGCAACTCTGCACGAAAGCTCTGTGGTGAAGAGGGAGCTTTCGTGGTGGAGTTGCATCAGGACAGCTTCCGCCCTGCCCGATCGAGAGCGTGGCCAGCACTTTGTGATCGGGAGCGAAAGAGGACAGACGTGCGCGCTCAAGCGACGAAACAACAAGCTACAGTAAGTAGAACCGTTAGGGCCAGTGCGACTGTAGGGCGAAAGTGAGAACGAATGTAATAAAGAAAGAGTGAACGAAAGTAAACGCGTGGTTATTGATTGCTAAGCTAAGGCGAGAAAAGTAGAAGTGCCACTAACACCCCCGATCCTCTCCCGATCCCTAGTCATTTCCCCGTTTCGCTTAGGTACAGTGGTGTCTCTACGGCGCACCTGGAGTCACACCCTGCCCTTGCGAATCAACGTTGTCTTCCGCTGAAAGTGTTCGTGGTCTCTTGGCGCTCCAGAGCCGCGATCCCACTTTCGCAAGACTTCCTCCCCCCCCTCTGTGTGCAGTGATTTGCTGAGAACAACGGTGGCACCCCCCGTTTAGATCTCGCATCCGCACCACCCCCCCCTTTCCACCCAGCGCTCCCGTCGGGAACAGCGGCGGCCGCCTGAGTACCTCGGCGCCCTCGCTTTGATCTCGCGGAGCGATTTGGCCACTCGTAGAGAGCAGCGGCGGTACCCCCCGCTTCGATCACGAGTCGCCCTCTCCCCTCTTCCTTGTTAATCGGAGTCCCCCTAACGACCTGGTTGTCCCCGTCTACAGCGTCTCCGCGAATACTACAAATTTCTTGTAAGATTCGGACCCTGGGCAGACTGAGATATGTACCCCAGCTAGAACGCTTCCTTACAAGTGGCGCCCGAGCAGGGACCCTGGAGACGTAAGGGGGGTGCAGCACCATTGCGAATTAAAACCCGCGAGTCTGCACCGACACCAGTGAGGGGTTTTGGTTTGTCAAAATTTAATAGACAGAAAACGTTGTGCCCAAGAGAAAACTAATTGTAGTTTTTTTAAAAAAAAAAAAAAAAAAAAATTTTTTTTTTGGCACACGTGGTCAGCAGTCGCACACAGGTTAGGTTTTGTCTTGAAAGAAAAAAAAATTTGGTTGCAAAGTTGAAAAGAAACGTGTAGTCGTATATACCCAGCGATACCCTAACTTTGGTGACATAGCGGCGGAGAAGACGCGCATAAAACCAAAGTATAGGCAAGGGGTATATAAAACGGGCGGGGAAACGTTTGTCGCAGTTTCGTCGCGCGTCGGTACCTGCTAGTGCAAGTGCGCTAAGCCTAGCAGTGACGGAATTTGGCACAGTGAGAATCAACGATTAGAGAGAGCGCGCGCGACGAAAAGTAAAACGGCTCGGTGGTGAGCGCGGAGGCTCGTCCCCGCACAAAACGAAACAGCGAAGACAACAAAACTAGTGTATGCGTGTGACGTCACAGGCGCGTGCCCACTCACACACGTGTGCGTTTCGGTGGTGAGTTTGGCGACGCGTTAGTTGAAAGCGAGAACAAGTGCGTGACGTCAGCGCGTGCAGTGGAAAAAAGGAACAGTGGGCCAGAGGCCATAAATTTCGGGAAAAATTGACAGTGGGCCAGAGGCCATAAAATTCGGGAAAATTGACAGTGGGCCAGAGGCCATAAAATTCGGGCGAAAATTACAGTGGGCCAGAGGCCATAAATTTCGGGAAAATTGACAGTGGGCCAGAGGCCATAAAATTCGGGAAAATTGACAGTGGGCCGGAGGCCATAAAATTCGGGAGAATTGATAGTGGGCCGAGGCCGAGCGAAAAAAAAAAAAATAAAACGAAACAAGGCAGTGCATCGGAAAAAATTTTTTTTTTTTTGCGTATTGTGAGACCAGGGAAAAGGCGAGTCCCTGAGGGAAAAAATTCATCGAGGAATTTTTTTCAAGTTTTCCTCACGGAGGTCACCAAGGAAAAGGCGCGACCCTAAGGAAAAAAATTCATAGAGGAATTTTTTCAGTTTTCCTCGAGGAATTCGCTAACGAAAGGCGCGACATCAAGGAATTTTTTTTTCTCACTGCTGGTGCTGGTGGCGGTATACATAACATGGACGGAGGTGAGTCTCTGAATCACGTAGTGGGCGTGCGGTGGGTATACTATCGCCGAAAAGAGGAACTATCGGCGATAGCGCAGGAATTCGGACTGGATAAGGAAGGCCGTGTCGAGGAATTAAGGAAGCGAATTTCCTCGTTCATACAAGGCAGCGATCACAGCAGGGAGGTCTGGAATAGGCTCGCCGAGTTGGAGGCCCAATACGGGAAGCTCGTCGAGCCCTCCGCTGGTGAATTCGGCGGACGGCCGCACCAGAAATCGGAGCCGGATTTACGAAGGCCCCACCTGTACGAACAGCCCCCTCCCCCGTCATGGAAGCCGCAGCAGTCGACAATGAAATGCCCACCAGAGATTCGGGTGGAGGGGAAACTGCCGGTCATATGTGCGCACGCAGACGAGGCGCGAGTGCAAAGGGGAGTGGCGGACCAGGTGCGCAAATGGGGAATAAAATACGGCGGCCAGGAAGATGCGCTAGGGTTTTTGGAAATCCTTGAGCAGCGTGCAGCGACGTACAGGATCGACGTGGATCACATGCCCGCCGCCATGAGTGAGGTTATGGTCGACCAAGCGGCCAGCTGGCTCTTGACGAGTGGACTGGGGAATGCATCCTGGGCAACGTTCCGTAAGGAATTCCTGGATTTCTTCCTCCATCCCCAGTATTTTGAACGTCTGGAGGATCAGATACGTTCACATCGTCAGCAGCGCTCCGAGAGATTCAAGGATTATGTGGTCCGGTTACGATTGCTCATGCGGCGTGCAGGGTACAGCGCCGCGCAGGAGCTGTACAGGATTTATGAGAACGCGGCCCCGGAATACCGACTTTACGTGCGCAGGAGTGACTTCGCAACACTGGCACAACTAACGCAGATGGCCACGGAGTTCGAGAATCTCCGGGAACAGGAAGCGGAGTACTCTCGAACCAAAGCGAGTAACAGGGGTGAGTCGAATTTTGCAGGGGCGAGGAGTAGACCGCCAAACCCGTTCCGTCAAGAGACGGGAGCACAGCAGTGGACCGGCCAGACGACGCCAGCAAGCGCAATGGGGGCGCAAGCGACAGCACCGCAAGGAGGAGCAGCACACGGCAGCGGCGGACAATGTGGACACTTCGCCAGGGAGTGCCTTAACGCCCAGGTGCTGTTTTGTCGAGTCTGCGGCACAAGAGGACGAAGCAACAAGGAATGCTGTGAGCAAGCGGGGTCGGGAAACGACCCGAGGCGCCCCTCAGGCCAGGAGGAGGGTCGCGCCGTGAACCACAACTCCAGGCGGTGAGCGGACCGATGGTTGTGAAGGGGGGAAAATCGTGGCCCAAGTTACGGTCGGCGGACAGGCGACGACAGCCACGATAGATACAGGAGCAACGCGCAGCTTTGTGAGCGAGCACTGGCTGCGGAAGCAGAAGATTAGCGGTAAGCGCCTGGAAGCGAATACTAGGATTCGCTTGGCGGACGGATCATCCGTGGAAGTGAAGAGGGCTTTCCTGGTCAAGATATGCTTGGCAGGAGAGACGGCGAAGGTGGTAGTGCTGGGTATGCCTACCATGCTAGACAACGTCATCCTAGGAATGGATTTTTGTGCAGGATGGGCACCACGATACGCATAGGGCGTGCGAAATTGGCCATGGAATTGGTAGCAGACGAGGAAAAGGAGTCAGTCGCGGAGACCCGGACTCCAGACGCAGTAGTCCCACCCCCCGAGGAAGAGCCCGAAGTGCAGCGGCATCGGAAGAGGGCGAGGGACCGGAGAGATCGTGTCACCCCAGCAGTTGGGTCAGACAGGAAGAACACGACGGGTGAGTGTGAAGGGAAATGCGATGACAGAGCGGATAGCGCGCAAGGGGCGAGGTCTGGGACCCCCCAGAGAGCGCAGTTGATGGACGTTGAAGAGGAAGAAGAGGAACAATCCCAGGCTGAGGTGGCGGAATGGCCGGCCGACCTCGAGCCCGAAATAAGCGAGTTTTTGGAAAAGGAACTGGTGTCTTTCGAGAACCTATCGGGTGTCTCACACATCGCGGAGCACAGCATCCGGATGAGAGACGACAAACCGCTGAAGCAGCGGTATTACCCGAAGAACCCGGCGATGCAGAAGGTGATTGACGAGCAGGTAGACGAGCTCATCCGAGTAGGTGCAATCGAGAAGTCCCGCAGCCCGCACAGCGCTCCGATAGTCTTGGTAAGGAAAAAGACTGGGGAGTGGCGAATGTGCGTGGATTACCGGCAACTCAACGCGCACTCCATACCGGATGCTTATCCAGTCCCTCGGATAAATCACATTCTGGAGAGGTTGCGCCACGCCCGCTATATTTCGACGCTGGACTTGAAGCAAGGATACTGGCAGATCCCCATGGCTGCGGATAGCCGTGAATGCACAGCTTTCACCGTGCCTGGGCGAGGTCTATTCCAGTGGAGAGTCATGCCGTTCGGTCTACATTCGGCGGGAGCAACCTTCCAGAGGGCCTTGGATACGGTAATAGGACCGGAAATGGAGCCCCACGCATTCGCATACCTCGACGACATAGTGGTGACGGGAGCCACGAAGGAGCAGCATGTCGCAAACCTGAGGGAGGTTTTTCGGCGACTGCGAGCTGCGAACCTGAGGCTTAACAGGAAGAAGTGTCGTTTCTTCCAGAAGAAACTGGCATACCTAGGACATGTGGTGAGCGGTGAAGGTATCTGTACAGATCCCGACAAGGTCGATGCGATCCGGAACCTTCAGGCTCCCCATAATCTGAAGACGCTACGGCAATGCCTTGGAATGGCATCATGGTACAGGCGGTTCGTACCGAACTTTGCAACCCTGGTAGAACCGATGACATCCCTCCTCAGGAAGGGCCAAAAGTGGGCCCCTGGGGAGAGGAACAAGAGAAGGCGCTGCAGGAGCTGAAGGAGAAGCTGACGACAGCCCCGGTGTTGGCGTGTCCAGACTTCTCAGCTAAGTTTTCGCTGCAGACGGATGCGAGTGACTACGGCATAGGGGCCGTGCTCACACAGACGATCGACGAAGACGAGAGAGTGATAGCGTACGCCAGCCGGAAGCTGCTGGCTACGGAGAGGAACTATTCGGCAACGGAGAAGGAGTGCCTGGCGATAGTATGGGCCATCAGGAAGATGCAGTGCTACCTGGAGGGCTATCGTTTCGAGGTAATAACGGATCACTTGGCACTGAAGTGGCTGAACTCCATCGAAAGTCCATCCGGAAGGATAGCGAGATGGGCCCTGGAGTTGCAGCAGTTCCAGTTTGATATAAGGTATCGCAAAGGTAAGCTGAACGCGGTAGCGGACGCGCTTTCCCGACAGCCCCTAGATACGTGCCAGCGAGTGGCAACCGAGGACCACCAGTGCAGGTGGATAGAGAAGATGAGGGAGAGTATCAGGACCCAGCCGGAGAGGTTCCCGGATTACATCGAGGAGAATGGGCAGCTGTACAGGAATCTGGGGCAGAGGACCGACGACGAGGACTACGTTCCCTGGAAGCTGTGCGTGCCAAAGGACCAGAGGAAACGGGTACTGGCGGAATGCCACGACGCACCCACCGCCGGGCACCAAGGGGTGAGGAAGACGGCGGCAAGACTGGCGCAGCGGTACTACTGGCCAGGTATGTTCAGGGAAGCGACCAGGTATGTCAAGTGTTGCGAATGTTGTCAGAGGTATAAAACGGAGCAGAGGAAGCCAGCGGGACGAATGCTAACCCGACAGGTGGCGGAACCGATGGCAGTGATGTGCGCGGATTTCGTCGGGCCACTCCCTCGCTCAAAGCGCGGCAATACAATGCTGCTTGTCTTCCATGACACATTCTCCAAGTGGGTGGAGCTAGTCCCACTTAAAAGGGCGACCACAGCATCGCTACAACAGGCGTTTCGCGAGAGGATCAGAACCCAGAAGACAGTGACGAAAGCATGGACTCCCCTGCAGGTCGCGAGCTCGCCTTGGGGAAGGGCGAGTAACGCGGGCCCAGGCGGAAAAAGAGGGGGAGAGGTATCATAAGTAAATGAAAATGTAACCAGAAAGAAATTGTAATTAGAATGTAAGGTAAGGTCGAGCTGAGAAATTGAAATTAGAATGTAAGGTAAGGTTGCCCCGAGAAATTGTTATTAGAACGTAACGTAAAGTAACCACAACAGTCGCACTGGTAGGAAGATAACAGATAGGGAAGAGGTAATAATACGACACATTTTGTTTCACCCCAAAAGTATGTAGATAACCCCAAGATGGACGAGTGTATCATGATAAGCAGCGAGGAGGAGATGGCCAGCATAGACGCGTCTGATAGTGACGCCACGGAACCACGCCCAGGCGGAGAAGGGCAGCGACAGCGGGACCCACGACTGGGTCGACCGTTCTACGACCACCGGCAAGGTGACCAGTGGTCCGATTCGGAGGAAACAGAGGACGAGCACCGGGAGAGCGAGTTTTCTCCATTACCGTTATGGCCGGCGGAGCCGTAGCCATAACTCTGGCAGGAAAGGGGGGGTGTAAGGCGGGTTCCAGACCCCGTCTTACATTCTTGTAGCAATAAGGAGAATTGTTAGCATTAAGATCATGTTGTAGCGTTAAGCATTTGAATCGAAGTAATTTGTGAATTAAGTAATTTTGTAATCGAATAAGTATCGATAGGAGTTAGTAAGGCTGGCAGCGCCCTCTATCGGGAGCGCGGGGAGCGGTCGGGTGCAACTCTGCACGAAAGCTCTGTGGTGAAGAGGGAGCTTTCGTGGTGGAGTTGCATCAGGACAGCTTCCGCCCTGCCCGATCGAGAGCGTGGCCAGCACTTTGTGATCGGGAGCGAAAGAGGACAGACGTGCGCGCTCAAGCGACGAAACAACAAGCTACAGTAAGTAGAACCGTTAGGGCCAGTGCGACTGTAGGGCGAAAGTGAGAACGAATGTAATAAAGAAAGAGTGAACGAAAGTAAACGCGTGGTTATTGATTGCTAAGCTAAGGCGAGAAAAGTAGAAGTGCCACTAACACCCCCGATCCTCTCCCGATCCCTAGTCATTTCCCCGTTTCGCTTAGGTACAGTGGTGTCTCTACGGCGCACCTGGAGTCACACCCTGCCCTTGCGAATCAACGTTGTCTTCCGCTGAAAGTGTTCGTGGTCTCTTGGCGCTCCAGAGCCGCGATCCCACTTTCGCAAGACTTCCTCCCCCCTCTGGGTGCAGTGATTTGCTGAGAACAACGGTGGCACCCCCCGTTTAGATCTCGCATCCGCACCACCCCCCTTTCCACCCAGCGCTCCCGTCGGGAACAGCGGCGGCCGCCTGAGTACCTCGGCGCCCTCGCTTTGATCTCGCGGAGCGATTTGGCCACTCGTAGAGAGCAGCGGCGGTACCCCCCCGCTTCGATCACGAGTCGCCCTCCCCCTCTTCCTTGTTAATCGGAGTCCCTCTAACGACCTGGTTGTCCCCGTCTACAGCGTCTCCGCGAATACTACAAATTTCTTGTAAGATTCGGACCCTGGGCAGACTGAGATATGTACCCCAGCTAGAACGCTTCCTTACAACATACATATTTATATACAAATGTATGTAAATATATACACAATTAAATGCACAATTTTCATACTTGGCTTATTTTAAAAAATAAGCCATGTCTTACAATTTGAAATTATTATTTTACATTTCGAAATTATTATTTTAAATTTAAATTGAAATAAAAAAATAAGAATAATCAAAATAATTCAATGACGGGATTTGAACCTCGGACTTCATGCTCACGCGTCAGAGCCCTAACAGCTGCACCACGCCCCTCTTTTAAAAGTGCTCGACTATCTGCATTTACATGTAATATTTTTTTGTTATTTTGTTATATAACAAAAATTAATAAAATGTCCCTGACGGCGCTCGAACCCATGATCCCGGGTTAACATACAAGTGCGAAGAATTAGATCAGGCATCTTTACTACTTAGACCACACTCCGCTTTGAAGTTTATGTAAATAATTAAAATTTAAAAAGTAAACAAAACATATTTCACTGACTGGATTCGAACCCGGGATCCCGGTCTAACAAACACGTACGAAGCGCACGTCTCTACTACCTAGACTACGCTCCTTATTAAAGTTGCAGTAGCTAAACGTAGAGTTAAATCTTTTATTGCAAGCAAGTGTAAACAAACAATTTATTCATAAAATTCAGCATTTTTGATTAATTTGTTTTATATGTTGTTGTTGTCCGATTTGGACCAAATTTGGTGATGATACTTTTAATAATTATACACACATCCTGTGTGAGTTTGGTTGCGATCGGCCAACTAACATTACATGTCTTCATACAATTTTTTTATTTTTGAGCGATTTGTCCTATGGGAGCTATAGGCTATTGTTGTCCGATCCGGATCAAACTTGGTGAGGACAGTTATATTGGTACCATACACATAATGTGTGAATTTGGTCTCTCTAGCTCTAGTCGTTTTCAAGTTATAGTGATGTGAAAATAGTTTTTTACAATTTGCGGGGGCGGTAGGGGGCGTGGCAAAAATTTTAAATAAACTTAACCTGCCTGACATATAGACGGACTTTCATTCCAAATTTGGCTGCTCTAGCTCTTGTAGTTTAGAAGATCCAGGTGTTCATACGGACGGACAGACAGACAGACAGACAGACAGACAGACAGACAGACGGACAGACGGACATCGCTATATCGACTCGGCTGTTGATCCTGATCAAGAATATATATACTTTATGGGGTCGGCCACGCCTCCTTCTGCCTGTTACGCACATTTCACTTCAGACAAACTTAATAGACCCCTCTACTCTTTTTTAGAGTACGGGGTCTAAATATATATATATGTAACACGCAAAATGGAATTTAATTTCTCAATTAATTATTGTTTTAATTAGTCACTTTAAATTTGCATGGACTGGGCCCATAACCTGTTGTAAGACTTGCCTTAATGACCGCGCAAGTACACCTGTTTAAATATAGAAGTCCTTTAATTTAATTGATGTTATTTTAGAAGATTTATTTAATTGACTATTTTCAACTGCAACACCACGTCATATGCACAATCGTTCAAGGAAGTATAAAGAAGAAGAGAATAGAATATAGGTGTGACCAGATATACATATCGTCACAATTTCAAAATAGTGTTGACTAATAGTACACTTTGATTGTTTAAATTGGGGTATTCCAACACAAAGATTAAAATATTATTTTTAAACATTGTTGTAGATAATATGATATGATTTAGTTTATTAAAGTTAATAATGTATTTTGTTATTTCGTTATCTGTTAATATGCTTGGGTGCAATATGTTATACCTAGCAGCAACCACATTATTTTGTATATGTTCTATTTTATTTCTCATCAATTGAATTTTATTTTGTTGGTCATTGAATGGATTTTCTTGGTATCTACTGTTTTCGTAGTTCCCAATTGCGTTTAATTGATTTTCTATCTGATTATACCCGTTACTCGTAGAGTAAAAGGGTATATTGTATTCGTTGCAATGTATGTAACAGGGAGAAGGAGACATGGCAGACCCCATAAAGTATATATATTCTTGATCAGCATGACAAGCCGAGTCGATATAGCCATGTCCGTCTGTCCGTCTGTTCGTCCGTCCGTCTGTCCGTCTGTCCGTCTGTCCGTCTGTGTGAACAAAAGGATCTCAGAGACTATAAGAGCTAGAAAGGCCCGAGTGGTCGCAAACGAAAGATAAAATGCCCAAGCAGTACAAGTTTGCTTTTGTTTTTTGACACGCCCACTTTAGGGCGTTCTTTGTGCATACAAAGGTAAAAACAGGTAAAAATAGCATGTTTTAGTATAGAAAACTTTTTTGTTAGTAATGCTATCTAAACCAAATTGACACAGAAAGTACACGTCTAGGGATTACGTATACTGACCAAGTTTGATCCAAATCGGACAACTATATCATATATAGGGACAATCGGTCAAAAATACGCTCCAAATATGAATTTATATGAATAACTTTTGCGTTGGCCAACCAATCGAAGTGAAACTTACACAGAATATATCTGTCAATAATATAAACATATTGACTAAGTTTGATCCAAATCGGACAACTATATCATATAGCTCCCATAGGGACAATCGGTCAAAAATACGCTCCAAATATGAATTTATATGAATAACTTTTGCGTTGGCCAACCAATCGAAGTGAAACTTACACAGAATATATCTGTCAATAATATAAACATATTGACTAAGTTTCATCCAAATCGGACGACTATATCGTATAGCTCCCATAGGGACGATCGGTCAAAAATACGCTGTAAATATGATTTTGTATGAAAATTTTCTGCGTTTCTCAAGTCATCTGAATTAAAATCAATAGGGTCGATTACCTAACCGATTGTAATATTATTAATATTATTAATAATATATTATATTGTTAATAATATAATTAAACTGAGTAACGGGTATCCTAAAGTCGCGAGGCGACTATAGCATTCTTTCTTGTTTAATTATGTGTTCTAAATATTAAATAGTGTCATTAAAGTAAGTGTTTATGTATACTTAATTGTTTAACGATTCGTCAGTTTCTTTTATATTTTCTTTAAAAGTTGATAATTGTTTTTCTATTATTTTTCTGTCTTCTTCGCTCATTGCGTTAATCAAACCTCTTCTTTTACGAGTCTGATTTCCATATAACGTATATCACTTATGTCTTTTTTCTAATAGTTGAGATTGTAATATGTATTTTTTGTTGATATTAATCATCCCAATGTTTTTTTCTATATCATTTAAAATATATCTTAGATATCTTTTAGATATATTATGTGTACTACTATGTCCGTTGTTGTCACTATATCTTCTTGGTTCATCGGAATTTTTGTATATCCATCTTGGTCAAGTAACTCCTGCAATGTCAGACTTCCCGTTGCTGTTGTCATCATCAATAGTAATAGTGTTATTATCATTCAAGTTATCTGTAAATTTGTATGCTCGTTTTATATTTGTGGGGTCGACAATTCGACAAATTCAATTTTTTTACCTTTGGTACCTCATTGTGTCTAACTGCCTTGTAGTTTTTATACCCGTTACTCGTAGAGTAAAAGGGTATATTGTATTCGTTGCAATGTATGTAACAGGGAGAAGGAAACATGGCAGACCCCATAAAGTATATATATTCTTGATCAGCATGACTAGCCGAGTCGATATAGCCATGTCCGTCTGTCCGTCTGTCCGTCCGTCCGTCTGTCCGTCTGTGTGAACAAAAGGATCTCAGAGACTATAAGAGCTAGAAAGGCCCGAGTGGTCGCAAACGAAAGATAAAATGCCCGAGCAGTACAAGTTTGCTTTTGTTTTTGACACGCCCACTTTAGGGGGTTCTATGTGCATACAAAGGTAAAAACTGGTAAAAATAGCATGTTTTAGTATAGAAAACTTTTTTGTAAGTAATGCTATCTTAACCAAATTGACACAGAAAGTACACGTCTAGGGATTACGTATACTGACAAAGTTTGATCCAAATCGGACAACTATATCATATAGCTCCCATAGGGACAATCGGTCAAAAATACGCTCCAAATATGAATTTATATGAATAACTTTTGCGTTGGCCAACCAATCGAAGTGAAACTTACACAGAATATATCTGTCAATAATATAAACATATTGACTAAGTTTCATCCAAATCGGACGACTATATCGTACAGCTCCCATAGGGACGATCGGTCAAAAATACGCTGTAAATATGATTTTGTATGAAAATTTTCTGCGTTTCTCAAGTCATCTGAATTAAAATCAATAGGGTCGATTACCTAAACGATTGTAATATTATTAATATTATTAATAATATATTCTATTGTTAATAATATAATTAAACTGAGTAACGGGTATCCTAAAGTCGCGAGGCGACTATAGCTTTCTTTCTTGTTTATGAATACTTCTTCGCGTTTCTCAATATAATTTTCCCTCTTTTTATTACGTTTTTCAAACATCTTCTCTTTTGTTTTTCTATATTTGGTTTTATTTATTTTAGATCTCGCTTGTTATCTTGTATCTCCTAAGGGTACATTTGATTGTGGAATGAAATCTATCATTATAATTTCTAACTACCCTTTGCATGATTTGCTTTACTAAGATTTTGTTGTTCTACTATAATGGCGTGATTCCTATCGTTTAATGGGTAAACTGCTGCGAGTTTCGTAAATTTATCTATAATGGTTAGAAAATGGGTATTCTTTACTACATAGGTGTCTATATGAATTATCTGATTTTTGTCCGATTTTACTGGTTTTCTATCGTACTTTATTTCTTTGCATATGTCGCACCTTTACTAATTCAAGTAATTTTGGGAACCAAATTTTCTCTTTAATTGTATTATAGGTTTCCTGAATTCCTGAATGCATACTCTCTCTAATATGGTAAAATGATATTTGGTTCACTGCTTTCGTTTTATATTCTATATCCTGTGCTCTAAGTGAACATTTGATAAATTTTAATTGATTGTCGTTGGAATATAACTGATTTAATTTTTCCTGCACTATATACTTGTGTTATACTCTGTTATACTTGTGAAAACGTAATTCTGAATAAATCCATGTATTTCCTTTTTTTTTTATATATTTTTTTAAGATATTTTCCATTGTAGGAAAGTATAAAAATTATTATTTTTCGTGGGTTGCCTTATATTCCTCTGTTTTAGAATTCCTTATTATGATTTGGGTTTTATATTTGTTGACAATTTCGTTTTTTATTGCAAAATGATCATGCAAGTTTTCTTCTGCTGAATGAACTGTTTCTTTTGAACTACTATTGTTCATGTCTTCAATATTTATGTCATATTTATGTCGGATAGATCGTCTTTATTGTCGTTGTCTGTATAATCGCTGTCTTCGATTCTGCTTAAAAAGTTTGCTACTTCATTTTCTTTTCCTTTTAAGTAATCTATATCGAATTGATATTCTCCTAACTTTAATAACCATCTTTGGTGTCTAGGAGAAATATCTTTTCCTTTATGTTTGGAATGTTCGAATTTTATCGGTTGATAGTCCGTTAATATTATGAATTTCTTTCATAAAAATATGGTATAAAATAAGAATCGCTCCAAAACATCGCTAAGAATTCTTTATCTGTGGCTTAATAGTTTTCTCATGGCTATTTGGTGTTCTTGATGAGTAACAAATTGGATCCCCATCTTGTGATAAAACCGCTCCAATAGCATAATTTGATGCGTCAGTCGTTAGCGTGAACGCTTTTCAAAGTCAGGGTCTCTCAATATTGGGTGTGAGCTAATAAGTTGCTTTAATTTTTCAAATGCTTCAACGTTAGTCGGATCTTTAATATTGATTTTAACAATCTTAGACGACGTACTCTAAACAAGAAAGAAAAGTACAGTCGAGCCCGTCCGACCGTAGAAAACTTTCTTCATTTTATTCCCGATCATTTGAATAAAATCGGTATCTAAGTATATCACTTGATAGTACTTGCACTAAAACACGCTGAAACAAAAATATTTGTTTGTATGTATACACATGCAATGCCAATGCATGTGTGCGAGCGAGATAGAAACATACAAACATGTGAGCGAACGTTTTCGCTGCTTGCTAGCGGCAGCGCTGCCCGCGAATGCTGGCCGTGCCAACCAATTGTGTATGTATTACATATACACAAATACATATGTGCGTGCATACTTATAATGTCAAATGTATATGTGTGTGTATACATACAAAGAGTTGTTTTTGTTTTAACGTATTTTATTGCAAGTATTATTAACTGGTATCCGAGTATACTGACTTTATTTAAATGATCGGGAGTAAAATGCAGAGAGTATTCTACGGTCGGGCGTGCTCGACTGTACTTTTCTTTCTTGTTAAATTTTAATTATTTACATAAACTTCAATACGGAGTATGGTCTAAGCAGTAAAGATGCCTGATCTAATTCTTCGACAAATAACAAATAACAAAATAACGAAAAAATGTTACATGTAAATGCAGACAGTCGAGCACTTTGAAGAGAGGGGTGTGGTGCAGCTGTTAGGGCTCTGACGCGTGTGTGTGAAGTCCAAGGTTCGAATCTCGTCAATGAATTATTTTGTATATTATTATTATACCCGTTACTCGTAGAGTAAAAGGGTATATTGTATTCGTTGCAATGTATGTAACAGGGAGAAGGAGACATGGCAGACCCCATAAAATATATATATTCTTGATCAGCATGACTAGCCGAGTCGATATAGCCATGTCCGTCTGTCCGTCTGTCCGTCCGTCCGTCTGTCCGCTTGTCCGTCTGTGTGAACAAAAGGATCTCAGATACTATAAGAGCTAGAAAGGCCCGAGTGGTCGCAAACAAAAGATAAAATGCCCAAGCAGTACAAGTTTGTTTTTGTTTTTTGACACGCCCACTTTAGGGCGTTCTATGTGCATACAAAGGTAAAAACAGGTAAAAATAGCATGTTTTAGAATAGAAAACTTTTTTGTAAGTAATGCTATCTAAACCAAATTGACACAGAAAGTACACGTCTAGGGAATACATATACTGACCAAGTTTGATCCAAATCGGACAACTATATCGTATAGCTACCATAGGGACATTTGGTCAAAAACACGCTCCAAATATGAATTTATATGAATAACTTTTGCGTGGGCCATGCAATTTTAGTGAAACTCACACAGAATATATCTGTCAATAATATAAATATATTGACTAAGTTTCATCCAAATCGGACAACTATATCGTATAGCTCCCATAGGGACAATTGGTCAAAAGTACGCTCCAAATATGAATTTATATGAATAACTTTTGCGTCGGCCAAGCAATTTTAGTGAAACTCACTCAGAATATATTTGTCAATAATATAAACATGCTGATTAAGTTTCATTAAAATCAGACGACTATATCGTATATCGTATATACTATGGGAGCCATAGGGACGATCGGTCAAAAATACGCTGTAAATTGTAAAAAACTATTTTTACATCACCATAACTTGAAAACGACTAGAGCTAGGGAGACCAAATTCACATATTATGTGTATGGTACCTATCTAACTATCCTCACTAAATTTGGTCCGGATCGGACAACTATAGCCTATAGCTCCCATAGGACAAATCGGCTGAAAATTCGTGATTTGTATGGAGACATAAAGTTTTAGATGAGCGATTGCAACCAAACTAATACATTATGTGTATGGTACCATTATAACTATCCTCACCAAGTTTGGTCCGGATCGAACAACTATAGCCTATAGCTCCCATAGGACAAATCGGTCTAAAATGGGTGATTTGTATGGAGACATGAAGTTTTAGCTGGGCGATTGCGACCAAACTAACACATTATGTGTATGGTACCATCATAACTATCCTTACCAAGTTTGGTCTGAATCGGGCAACTATAGCCTATAGCTCCCATAGGACAAATCGTTCGAAAACTACTTATTTGTATGGTAAAACGCGCACTAGAATGAGTACGGGGTCTTTTACAGTCGGCTCGCTCGACTGTAGCCTTTCTTACTTGTTTTTATTTCAATTTAAATTTAAAATAATAATTTCGAATTGTAAAATAATAATTTCAAATTGTAAAACACGGCTTATTTTTAAAATAAGCCAAGTTATGAAATTGTGCATTTAATTGTGTATATATTTACATACATTTGTATATAAATATGTATGTATACAAAATGTGAATCACTCCGCTTTACTTCTTTTTCGTATGGAAAATGCGCATTTCTGTGAGTACGGGGTCTTTTACAGTCGGCTCGCTCGACTGTAGCCTTTCTTACTTGTTTATTTATGGTCCGATTTATCTGCAACTTTCAGGATAGTTTGATATTATTAGTCTCCAAATGAATTTGAAACTACAATACTGTACGATAAGAGCATTAGTCTTAAAATTGGCATTGAAGTTTGAAAATTATTTTATTTCTTGTCGGAAAAGGGGGTGTGGCAGCCAAAAAATTTTAATGGCAATGCATTTATGCTGTCTCTAGGAACCTGCATGCCAAAATTGGTGTTCCTAAGTGCCATAGTTAATGAGACATTCGCCTAAGACTTCAATTTTTTACGAGGTATGTCCAGTTTATTGCTCATTGTGGGCGAATGGGGCGTGGCATCGAAAAAAAAGAAAGAATTCTTGTATTGACTGACTAAATATCGAGTCGATACTGACTAATTTCAAACTTGTAGCTGTTACCATCTCTGAAATCTGTTTGTTCATACAGACGGACAGACAGACAGACGGACATGGCTATATCGACTCGGCTTGTGATGCTGATCAAGAATATATAAACTTTATGGGGTCTGTCACGCCTCCTTCTGCCTATTACATACTTTTCACAAACCCAATAAACTCTCTCTTGCAGAGAGTATAAAAAGAGTATAGGGGTCTATTAAGTTTGTCTGAAGCGAAATGTGCGTAACAGGCAGAAGGAGGGGTTGCCGACTCCATAAATTCTTGATCAAAATCAACAGCCGAGACGATATAGCAATGTCCGTCTGTCCGTCTGTCTGTCCGTCCGTCCATCCGTATGAACACCTGGATCTTTTATACTACAAAAGCCCCCGCAAATTGTAAAAACTATTTTCACATCATCATTACTTGAAAACGACTAGAGCTAGAGAGAACAAATTCACACATTATATGTATGGTACTATTATAACTATTCTTACCAAGTTTGATCCGGATCGGACAACTATAGCCTATAGCTCCCATAGAACAAATCGCTCAGAAATAAAAAATTTGTATGAAGACATGTAATATTAGTTGAGCGATCGCAACCAAACTCACACAGAATGAGTTTATAATTATTAAAAGTATCCTCACTAAAATTTGGTCCAAATCGGACAACGTTAACATATAAAACAAATTATTCAAAAATCCTGAATTTTATGAACAAATTCTTTGTTTGAACTGGCTTATAATAAAAGATTTAACTCTATGTCTAGCTATCGCGACTTCAATAAGGAGTGTGGTCTAGGCAGTACAGATGCGGGCTTTGTTCTGAGTGCGTGTATGCTATTCTACTCTAAAAAAAAGTATAGGGGTCTATTAAGTTTGTCTGATGCGAAATGTGCGTAACAGGCAGAAGGAGGCGTTTCTGACCCCATAAAGTATATACATATATTCTTGATCAGCATCAACAGCCGAGACGATATAGCAATGTCCGTCTGTCCGTCCGTCTGTATGATCACCTAGATCTTTTAAACTACAAGAGCTAAAGCAACCAAATTTGAAATGAAAGTCCGTCTGCTTCGCGAGTTTATTTCAAATCTTTGTCACGCCCCTTACAGCCCCCACAAATTGCAAAAACCAATTTTCACATTACCTTAACTTGAAAACTACCAGAGCTAGAGAGTGTATGGTACCAATATAACTATCGTCACCAAGTTTGATCAAGATCGGACAACTATAGCCTATAGCTCCCATAGAACAAATCGGTCAAAAATAAAAAATTTGTATGAAGAAATGTAATGTTAGTTGGGCGATCGCGACCAGACTCACACAGGATGTGGGTATAATTATTAAAAGTATCCTAACCAAATTTGTTCCAAATCGGACAATAACAACATATTAAACAAGAAAGAAAAGTGCAGTCGAGCACGCCTCTCTCTGCAATTTATGCCCGATCATTTAATAAAATCGGTAGTTAAATCGGTATAAAATATAAAATATAAAATATATATAAATATAAATTCCTTAAACCAGCGTTTAATAAATCCAAGAGTTCCCTTAGCTTTATTAACTAAGGCTACAGTCGGCTACCAACCTGTGTAGTACGCATTTTTCCATACAAAAAAGAAAATGAAGAAGAACCTGATTGATTCCTATTTTATATATGTACATACATACATATATATATATATATATATATATGTCCATATACATAATTAGATTTCCTTAAATGCCTTGTTTTAAAATTATGTTTTGCGTAAAAACAAATCTCGTATTATAATTCAAAATGAATACTTTTAATTTAATTTGGAATTAAAAATAAAGTTAATAATACTGTCGGCATTATATTAATTAATATATATTGGAGTATTACAATGGATAGTATTTGCAATAAAACTCTTTGAAACAAAAACATCAGTTTGTAATAGAGATGTGAATTGCCAAGAAAATACCGATATCGTTATTAATTAAAATATCACATTAAATCACATATCGCGTTCGATATCGATATTATCTATAATAGACAATATAGATATCGACATAATGACCAATTGTCGCATTCAATATCATATCGCAATTATAATTACATATCGTATTGAATATCTATATATAATATATCGTACCGTATGTATATATCGTATTGGATATCGATATATGATATATCGTATCGTATGCATACATGTGCGTGCATCGTCCGTAGGCAGCGCTGTCGATACACAAGCAGCGAAAACGTTCGCTCACATGTTTATATGCTTCTGTCTCGCTTGCACACATGTATTGACATTGCGTGCAATTGTTAACTTTGTTACGTGTCTAGCTCTTTTGTTTATTGTCCGATTTGTATGCAACTTTCAGGATAGTTTGTTATATTCTGTCTCCAAACAAATATCAAATTACAATACCGTACGATAAGTGCAAATGCCTTAAAAATGGCATTGAAGTTTGAAAATTATTTTTTTTTTTGTGGAAGAAAATGGGGGTTGCAAATCTTAAAATTTTAATGACAATGCATTTATCTAGCTAGACCTACATACCAAAAATGGTATTCCTAAGTGCTATAGTTACTGAGATATTCGCTTAAAACATAAATTTTTTTGTAGGTGACCATAGTTTTTTAAAATTTTCGGAGGCGGTAAGGATTTAGATATGGCTGATCTAACAATAACCCTTTGGGTCCTACCTGTAAGATATGATGATATCCACAGAAGAAGGGAAGGTGGAAAGCCTAAAATGCTTAGTTTATCCAGAAGGAGGTTATGATTAACAGAGTCAAACGCTTTACTGAAATTAGTATAGATGACATCAGTTTGCATTCTATTAAGGAATGCCTCATTTACAAAAGAGGTAAATTCCAATAGATTGGTCGAAGTCGACCGACTCTTAACAAAACCGTGTTGGGCAGGGGAGATAATTGACTTGCAGAGGTGTTGCAAAGTCGAAGTAATTATCTTTTCGAAGAGCTTAGGGATTGCGGACAACTTCACAATTCCCCTGTAGTTGGAATATATATATATATCCGACTTGCAACCTTTTTTATGCAGAGGGATAATGTAAGATTCTTTCCAAAGGGAAGGAAAGACAGAGTATTCCAAAGAGAGGTTAAAAAGAATTGAAAGAGGTTTAATTATAGAACAACAGCACTCCTTAAGCACGCAACTAGGAATGTTGTCAGGCCCAGGAGAGAAGGAAGATTTTAAGTTGCTAATGGACGAAAGCAGACAACTATCAGAAATATAAGGAAAAAAACGGAATTAGAGGATGGGAGTTTAAAGGGGTAAAAGAAGTTAGTAGGCAAACTAGTGGAATACGTAGATTGAAAAAAGTTAGCAAAGAGATTGGAAGCAGCCGAGTCGTCACTTACTTTAGCAGTATTGAAGAAAAAAGAATTGGGTAAAGTAGAAGATTTGCGTTTAGAGTTAACAAAGTTATAAAATTGTTTAGGATCGCGCGCAAATTGATTCTTGCATCGAACGAGATAATTTTCATAGCATTGAGAATTAAGAAGGGTAAAGGCTGCTTTTGCTTTAGAATAATTTAAAAAGTCTAAGCTAGAACCTGTCTGCTTAATCTTTTTAAAATATTTTGATTTTTTATTTTTTAAGTTAGATAGTCTTGGAGAGAACCAAGGAGATTTATGTGAAACGGACTTTACAGCACTATATGGAATACAGACATCAAAGATTGAATTTAATATGTTGTAAAAATACTCAACAGCTATGTTAATATCATTCGTGCTGTATAGTATAGACCAGTCAGTAGCAAAAATTAGTTGGTTTAGCAAAGAAAAATTTCCTTTGCGAAAGCAACGGCGCGACTTTCAAGAAGATGAAGCCGGTGAATGGGTTAAGTTAGGGATAGACAGGGAAAGTTCTAGAGTAGGATGAAAAGAATCTTCAGGAGCAACTACAGGTGAAGTGACAATGGTACTGGATGAATCATTAACGAAGATAAGATCCAGCATTCGGTCCAGACGATTAGATATATGATTGATTTGAAAAAAAGGAAGATCAATCAAACTATCTAAAAAGTCGTTATTGGGTGTGGGTATGTAATCAAACTTGTCGAAAAACGTCCAGGAAACGTTTGGCAAGTTAAAATCTCCTAGTATCACAAAGAAATCACAATCACGAATGTGACTAAATATTTCTTTGATGAAATTGAAATGCTGTAAATAAACTGACATTTCTGAGGAAGGAGGAATGTGAGAGCAAGTTACATAAAGGGCAAATGACGAAAAAGTAACCTTAACGGCAACAAATTCAATTTCGTCCAGTGGTGAAACATCTATTACTTCAGCATTAAGGGAGGATTTTACTGAAATAAGAACTCCACCACCACGTCGATTAGGACGATCGCACCTGAAGATGTTATAATTAGACGACATAATTTCATTATCAGATATGCTAGAATTAAGCCAAGTCTCTGAAAATGCAACAATGTCAAAATCTAAAGAAAAACTATTATTATATAACTGTTTTAGCTTTGACCCAAGACCCCTAACATTCTGATACAGAATGATTAGTTGGTCAGAGCCTAGTTTTTTGAGGTTATGACTGGGGCCGATTGAGTTGAACCGCCAGTCGGGAGGATGACAGGTGATAATGTTAGGGAAAAAATCAGGGGACACACTAATCTTAAATGATGAAATTTCTCTTGGCTCAGAGAAATTGAATTTCGAAATTGAAACGCTACCTGATGGGGCGACTACGGGTGGGGCAGGCATAGCCGGGGAAGTATGGTTGCATAAGGGCCGATCGGGTAATGGGGAAGTAGCGGGAGGAATGGATGAATTGGGAGGTAAGGAGTTACAGGGAGAAGGAGAAGAAGACAAAAGGGGAGGCCCACTATGCAACGGTGATGTACTGAGAGAAATAGGCGGAAGAGGTAATGAAAGATGTTGAATAGAGCTCAATATCTTGTCAGGCGGAGTCTCGAATTTATAGTCACTAAGCAAGTCAGCACTAATATCAAAATCAGTGCTAAGCTGCTTAGCGAGTGAGCGCAGTTTTAGGAATTGTTTTTTCACAGTATTGTACATACGTGAAAAATCGCATTGCAAAACAATACAAACTGGGCATGACCATTTTAATCCACCACTACCTAATTTGGCAGAGGAAATGAATTTTTCAAATTCACGCCCAGTGAGACCTGCACATTTAATGTGCATAATGTTATCGCACAGCCAACAGTGCACATAATTTTGTTGGTCACTGTCCCGAGATGGGCCATATGAGCAATTTTTCTTACAGCAGGCCATTTCACTCAAAATACTTTCAAACAACTTGGAGTTAAAACGAAATGAATGTGAGTGAAAAGTTTGCTTTGATGTAAACAAATATGCTCGAAAACAGAATTCGCAAAAAGTGCAAAAACAAAATATTAACGAAACAGTTAAACTACAAAGGCAATGCGTGGACGCAAGCGCAAAAGAGAATTGAGTGCAAGCGAGCGACACACAAACTTATTATTGCTCAGCTGAGCAACGTGAAGGGAGCAAAGGTCAAAGCAAAAACGGGCACAAACAAAAACACAGCTGAGACGCTGTATTAATAAAATTATTGATATATTACTAAAATGCACACTAAAACCAACTTTGCACAAACCAGATTTAGGGTATCACTTAGTAAAAATATACAGATGAATAAAATTCAATTAAAAATCACAAGTTTAAGCAAAAATAATTAAATAAACGGAGCGATGAAAAAACACGACCGGCACAGCTGATAATATCTCTCTCTGAAACTTAACCGGACTTTCGTTTCAAATTTGCTGACTCTAGCTCTTGTAATTTAAAAGATCCTGGTATTCATATGGACGGACGGACAAATGGACATTGCTATATCCTCTTATGAGGTCGGAAAAGCCTCCTCCTACCTGTTACGCACATTTCTCTTCAGACAAACTATACTCTTTTTTAGAGTACGGGGTCTACAATTAAACTTTCTCATACTAATTGAAATTTGACCTTTGACATCGAATTTTACCCGCTCCCAACCAAAATTGTGCAAAACGCCGTCCTATCGCATAATAAAGTTGTGAGACCTACGTTGTTTGAAAATTTCATCCGTATAGGACTTTTGGTTTGGTCTGTAGCGTGATTGATCAGTCAGTGAGAAGTTCTCACTGAGAACAAACAGTTTCATATATATAAATAGTGGAAGTATGATGTGTGAAACTTAAACTATTATCTCTCGCTATCTGATTGCACGATCTGATTTCTCTGTCTTGAATGACCTTTGCTATAAGGAATACCTTACTAACTGTGGGCAACAGTTCCGAAGGGATCCTAGACGGTTTTATAACTTCGTTAATTCGAAGAGTAAATCATCAACGCTTCCATCAAGTGTAGTCTTTGAGAGAGAAGCTGCTAACTCAGATCAAGCTATCGCCGATTTATTTGCCGATTTTTTCCAAACCACTTACAGTGTGCAGGATTATAGTTCTAATTCACCTTACCCTTATCGTGTAAATTCTTTCAATTGTAATTTCGCGCCAGTAATCACTGAAAGCTCGCTTTTACTTAATCTAAAATCTATTAAACCTGTTTTTTCACCTGGCCCAGACGGAGTCCCAGGCTGTGTGCTTAGAAACTGTGCTGACGGCCTTTTAAAGCCCCTGTATAAACTATTTACATTGTTTGTTGAATCATGCTGTTTCCCTGAAGTTTGGAAATCATCTTACATTATTCCTCTTCACAAAAAAGGAAACAAGTCTAATGTCTGCAACTATAGAGGTATTTCCAAGTTGTCTGCTATTCCCAAGACATTTGAGAAATTAATAACTTCTCAACTGCAACATTTCTGTAGATCTATGATTTCACCCTGCCAGCATGGGTTTGTGAAACATAGCTCCACTACCACTAACCTGTTAGAGTTTACATTCGTTCGTTTTGCAGGGCTTTGATAAAAAATTGCAAACTGACGTCATTTATACAGATTTTATCAAGGCTTTTGACTCCGTTAACCACAGCCTCTTAATACATAAACTCAATCTTTTGGGACTTTCTTATAACTTTATACTGTGGATTTCGAACTACTTAAGTTCTAGAACACAACAGGTGTATTTTAATGAAACACTATCTAAGTCTGTTCAAGTTATTTCGGGCGTTCCACAAGGCAGCCATCTTGGTCCTCTGTTATTTATTTTTTTGCCCTAAGGGCCCTTAACTGGAATACTAACATACGCTTGCCATCTTATCGTAGTAGACTTCTGCTATTAAATCTTCCTTCTTTGTCTAATCGTAGGACAGTGCTCGGTGTAATTTTCTTATACAAACTAATCAACGGCGAAATTGATTCCACTGAATTAATTAGCCAGATTAATTTCGGTGTGCCGATCAGACCCACTAGAAACTTTCTTCCCCTTTCTCTTCAACCCTGTACTACTAACTTTGCTGTCCATAACCCTTTCCGAATCTTGTGTAGTAACTACAACAAACTTTCTCGAGTTGTAGGTAGTTCTACTCCTATCCCTTTCATTAGAGATTCTATTTTTTTTCACCTTAATTAATATAGTTTACATAATAAATTATTAAATATTTTGTCGTTATGTAATATTTTGTCATATTGTAATGTATTTTTATTATATTGTAATCGTTTTTAGACCCCGTACTCTAAAAAAGAGTATGGGGGTCTATTAGGTTTGTCTGAAGCGAAATGTGCGTAACAGGCAGAAGGAGGCGTGGCCGACCCCATAAAGTATATTCTTGATCAGCATCAACAGCCGAGACGATATAGCAATGTCCGTCTGTCCGTCTGTCCGTCCGTCTGCATGAACACCTGGAACTTCTAAACTACAAGAGCTAGAGCCACCAAATTTGGAATGAAAGTCCGTCTGCTTTGCGAGCAGATCAAGTTTATTTCAAATCTTTGCCACGCCCCTTACCACCCCCGCAAATTGCAAAAAACAATTTTCACATCACCATAACTTGAAAACTACTAGAGCTAGAGAGACCAAATTCACACATTATGTGTATGGTACCAATATAACTATCCTCACCAAGTTTGATCTGGATCGGACAACTATAGCCTATAGCTCCCATAGGACAAATCGGTCAAAAATAAAAAATTTGTATGAAGACACGTAATGTTAGTTGTGCGATCGCAACCAAACTTACAGAGAATGTGTGAATAATTATTAAAAGTATCCTCACCAAATTTGGTCCAAATCGGACAACCACAACATATAAAATAAATTAATCAAAAATGCTGAGTTTTATGAATAAATTGTTTGTTTACACTGCTTGCAATAGAAAAAGAACACAAGCAGGGCAGTGTGTTAACTAAACAATTATTATAAAAGACTTAACTCTACGTTTAGCTACTGCAACTTCAATAAGAAGCGTGGTCTAGGTAGTAGAGATGCGCGCTTCGTACGTGTTGGTTAGCCCGGGGTCCCCAGTTCGAATCCAGTCAGTGACAAATGTTATTTGATAACTTTTTAAATTTTAATTATTTACATAAACTTCAATGCGGAGTGTGGTCTAAGTAGTAAAGATGCCTGATCTAATTCTTCGCACTTATATGTGAACCCGGGATCATGGGTTCGAGCGCCGTCAGGGACATTTTATTAATTTTTTGTTATATAACAAAAAAAATATTACATGTAAATGCAGATAGTCGAGCACTTTCAATAGAGGGGCGTGGTGCAGCTGTTAGTGCACTGACGCGTGTGCGTGGAGTCCGAGGTTCGAATCCCGTCAGTGAATTATTTTGATTTTTTTTTTTTATTTCAATTCAAATTTAAAATTAAATTTAAATTTAATTTCAAATGTTAAAACAGGGCATATTTTTAAAATAAGCCAAGTAAGGAAATTGTGCATTTAATTGTGTATATATTTTCATACATTTGTATATAAAAATGTATGTATACAAAATGTGAATCACTCCACTTTTCTTCCTTTTCGTATGGAAAATGCGCACTTCTGTGAGTACGGGGTCTTTTACAATCGGCTCGCTCGACTGTAGCCTTTCTGACTTGTTTACTAATAAATCCGTCTCGCGTTCTTCGTTAGCCGTACGTTATGCGGTGTGCCCCTCGGTCGGTTGGGCGGGAGGTGGTTGCATTATTTGCAGGGTTCCGCGCGTTAAAAAACACGTTGCTTGGTGTTGTTGGACCACTTGAATGTACTGTCTCGTAAGTACATCAACGTCTAAATAAATAAATCAACAAGAAAGAAAGGTTATCTAAGGCTCGCCGAAGATTAAATACCCTTGCAGTCATGCATGTTGCGTTCATTGGATTCAATTACCAGTGGTTTCTATGTATGCTGTATGATATAGTAGTCCGATTTAGATGGTCAGCATATAGGGAATGATAGCTTATGTGTACTGCGTGAATTTGGTTGAAATCGCTCAATAGACACTGAACATTTTCATACTAAGCATTTTCAAACCTATTGTTTCTTTGGCAGCTATATGATATAGTGGTCCGATTCGGATGAAATTTGGTTTGCACATAGGGTTAATTTGGTTGAAATAGCTCGAAAAAAATTTTTTTTCAACCGATTGTTCCTATGGGAGCTATATGATATAGTGGTTTGATCCGAATGGAATTTGGTCAAGAGCTGGGGAATGATAGCAAATGCTAATGGCGTGAGTTTGGTTGAAATCGCTCAATCGACACTGATCATTTTCATACTAAGCATTTTCATCATTTTCAACCGATTGCTCCTATGGCAGCTATATGATACAGTGGTCCGATTCGGATGAAATTTGGTTTGCACATGGGATTTGGTACTTAATGCATATAGGCTTAATTTGGTTGAAATAGCTCGAAAAGAATTTTTTTTCAACCGATAGTTCCTATGGGAGCTATATGATATAGTGGTTCGTTCCAAGTGAAATTCGGTCAACAGCTGGGGAATGATAGCAAATGCTAATGGCGTGAGTTTGGTTGACATCGCTCAATCGACACTGAACATTTTCATAATAAGCATTTTCATTATTTTCAACCGATTGTTCCTATGGGAGCTATATGATATAGTCATCCGATCCGGCCGATTTGTACAAATGATCTGCCTGCAGAGAGAATACACATCTGTTCCAAGTTTCATCAAGATAGCTTTAAAACTGAGAGACTAGTTCGCATAGAAACAGACGGACAGACGGGCAGACAGACGGACATGGCTATATCGACTCGCCTGTTGATGCTGATCAAGAATACATATATATATACTTTATGGGGTCGGAGTGCGTTCCAAACTTCGTGAAAAAATTTATATACCCTCTTTAAGGGTATAAAAAGATTAAAAGGAAGGTGGAAAAGGTGACTACCTTGGGGAACTCCAGAAGTAACGAAAACAGGTTTAAAGATGGCTAATCTAAGGATAACCCTCTGCGTCCTACCTGTAAGCTATGATGATATCCACCGAATTAGATGTTGAATGTATGAGAGGTGTCTTCTTCTCAACCCTCAAAATTAATTCTCTATCTATGTCATTGATGTTATGACTTCTGTCACTTTAAAATCCTTTTCCATTTTCAACGCTGATTACTCATTATCATTCTTTTGTTTAAATCATTTTCTTTTTACAACCAGGTCTAAACATGTCTGAACATGTTGAATGTATTACAGGTGTCTCCCTTATTTAATTCTCGATCCATAGGGTGAGTATTCCCTATGTCATTGATTTTATTACTACTGTCACTTTTTACGCTATTTTTTGAGTCTACACAGAATACTTATCAAATTACTATCCTTTTCGATTCCCTCAAATAATTAAGTTATTTGCTTGGTCGGTAGAGGACGTAGCAAAGATTTAAAATAAACTTGATCTTGATCCCCTTATTTAATTCTCGATCCATAGGGTGAGTATTCCCTATGTCATTGATTTTATTACTACTGTCACTTTTTACGCTATTTTTTGAGTCTACACAGAATACTTATCAAATTACTATCCTTTTCGATTCCCTCAAATAATTAAGTTATTTGCTTGGTCGGTAGAGGACGTAGCAAAGATTTAAAATAAACTTGATCTGCCCGCGAAGCAGGTGGACTTTCATTCCACATTAACTCTATGCTTAGCTGTGGCAACTCCAATAAGGAGTGTGGTCTAAGTAGTGGAGACGTTTTTCGTATGTGCATGTTAACCCGGATGTTAATTTTTGTTTTATAACAAAAAACAAAAAGGAAAGGCTACAGTCGAGCTTGCCGACTGTAAATGACCCCGTACTCCTTCTAGTGCGCGATTTTCCATACAAATCAACAATCCTCGACCGATTAGTCATATGGGCGTTATGGACTACAGTTGTCCTATCAGGACCAAACTTGGTGAGGACAGTAACAATAGAATCATACACATAATGTGCTAGATTGGTTGCAATCGCTCAACTAAAACTTCATGTTTCCACACAAATCACCAATTTTCGACCGATTTGTCCTATGGGAGCTATAGGCTATAGTTTTCCGATTCGGACCAAACTTGGTGAGGATAGTAACAATGGTACCATATACATAATGTGTTAGTTTGGTTGCAATCGCTCAACTAAAACTTCATGTCTCCATACAAATCACCAATATTCGACCGATTTGTCCTATAGGTGCCATAGACTATAGTTGTCCGATTTCGACCAAGCTTGGTGTGGACAGTAACAGTGGCATCATACACATAATGTGTTAGTTTGCTCTCAATCGCTCAACTAAAACTTCATGTCTCCATACAAATCACCAATTTTCGACCGATTTGTCCTATGGGTGCTATAGGCTATAGTTGTCCGATTCGAAACAAACTTGGTGAGGATAGTTATAATGGTACCATATATAAATTGTGTTAGTTTGGTTGCAATCGCTCAACTAAAACATCATGACTCCATACAAATCACAAATTTTCGACCGATTTGTTCTATGGGAGCTATATGATATAGGCATCCGATCCGGCCGATTTTTACAAATGATCTGCATCTGTACCAAGTATATATATTATTGATCAGCATCAACAGCCGAGACGATGTAGCAATGTCCGTCTGTCCGTCCGTCTGTATGATCACCTAGATCTTTTAAACTACTAGAGCTAGAGCCACCAAATTTGGAATGAAAGTCCGTCTGCTTCGCGAGCAGATCAAGTTTATTTCAAATCTTTGCCACGCCCCTTACCGCCCCCGCAAATTGCAAAAAACAATTTTCACATCACCATAACTTGAAAACTACTAGAGCTAGAGAGACCAAATTCACACATTATGTGTATGGTACCAATATATCCTCACCAAGTTTGATCTGGATCGGACAACTATAGCCTATAGCTCCCATAGGACAAATCGGTCAAAAATAAAAAATTTGTATGAAGACACGTAATGTTAGTTGAGCGATCGGAACCAAACTTACAGAGAATGTGTGAATAATTATTAAAAGTATCCTCACCAAATTTGGTCCAAATCGGACAACCACAACATATACAATAAATTAATCAAAAATGCTGAGTTTTATGAATAAATTGTTTGTTTACACTGCTTGCAATAGAAGATGAACACAAACTGCAGCAAGCAGTGCAGTGTGTTAACTAAACAATTATTATAAAAGATTTAACTCTACGTTTAGCTGCTGTAACTTCAATAAGGACCGTGGTCTAGGTAGTAGAGATGCGCACTTCGTACCTGTTGGTTAGCAAGGGGTCCCGGGTTCGAATCCAGTCAGTGACAAATACTATTTGTTTACTTTTTATACTCTCTGCAAGAGAGAGTATATTGGGTTTGTGCAAAAAAAAAAGTATGTAACAGGCAGAAGGAGGCGTGGCAGACCCCATAAAGTATATATATTCTTGATCAGCATTACAAGCCGAGTCGATATAGCCATGTCCGTCTGTCCGTCTGTCCGTCTGTCCGTCTGTCTGTCTGTCCGTCTGTCCGTATGAACAAACAGATTTCAGAGATGGTAACAGCTACAAGTTTGAATTTGGTCTCTATCGACTCGATATTAAGTCAGTCAATACAAGAATCTTTTTTTTTTTCGATGCCACGCCCCGTTCGCCCACAATGAGCAAAAAACTAGAAACACCTCGTAAAAAATTGATGTTTTAGGTGAATATCTCAGTAACTATGGCACTTAGGAACACCCATTTTGGTACGCAGGTTCCTAGAGACGGTATAATTGTATTGTCATCAAAAATTTTGGACTGCCACGGCCCCTTTTCTCACAAGAAATAAGATAATTTGCAAACTTCAATGCCGATTTTAAGGCATATGTTCTTATCGTACAGTATTGTTATTTCACATTCGTTTAAAGACTAAATATATTAAACTATCTCGAAAATTGCATATAAATCGGACAATAAACAAAAGAGCTAGACATGTAAGAAAGTTGATAATTGAACGCAATGCCAATGCATGTGTGCGAGCGAGATAGAAACATACAAACATGTGAGCGAACGTTTTCGCTGCTTGCGTAGCTTAGCGGCAGCGCTGCCCGCGAATGCTGGCCGTACCAACCAATTGTGTATGTATAACATATACACACATACATATGTGCGTGCATACTTATAATGTCAAATGTGTATGTGTGTGTATGCATACAAACAGATGTTTTTGTTTCAACGTGTTTTGTTGCAAGTATCAATTGATATACCCGGCTACCGATTTTATTAAAATGATCGAAAATAAAATGCAGAGAGTATTCTACGGTCGGGCGTGCTCAACTGTACTTTTCTTTCTTGTTAAATTTTAATTATTTACATAAACTTCAATGCGGAGTGTGGTCTAAGTAGTAAAGATGCCTGATCTAATTCCTCGCACTTGTACATATGTGAACCCGGGATCATGGGTTCGAGCGCCGTCAGGGACATTTTATTAATTTTTGTTATATAACAAAAAAATATTACATGTAAATGCAAATAGTCGAGTAATTTTAAGAGAGGGGTGTGGTGCAACTGTAAGGTCTCTGACGCGTTCAAATCCCGTCAGTGAATTATTTTGATTATTTTTATACCCGTTACTCGTAGAGTAAAAGGGTATATTGTATTCGTTGCAATGTATGTAACAGGGAGAAGGAGACATGGCAGACCCCATAAAGTATATATATTCTTGATCAGCATGACTAGCCGAATCGATATAGCCATGTCCGTCTGTCCGTCTGTCCGTCCGTCCGTCTGTCCGTCTGTCCGTCTGTGTGAACAAAAGGATCTCAGAGACTATAAGAGCTAGAAAGGCCCGAGTGGTCGCAAACGAAAGATAAAATGCCCAAGCAGTACAAGTTTGCTTTTGTTTTTTGACACGCCCACTTTAGGGCGTTCTATGTGCATACAAAGGTAAAAACAGGTAAAAATAGCATGTTTTAGTATAGAAAACTTTTTTGTTAGCAATGCTATCTAAACTAAATTGACACAGACAGTACACGTCTCGGGATTACGTATACTGACCAAGTTTGATCCAAATCGGACAACTATATCGTATAGCTCCCATAGGGACAATCGGTCAAAAATACGCTCCAAATATGAATTTATATGAATAACTTTTGCATTGGCCAAGCAATCGAAGGGAAACTTACACAGAATATATCTGTCAATAATATAAATATGTTGACCAAGTTTCATTCAAATCGGACGACTATATCGTATAGCTCCCATAGGGACGATCGGTCAAAAATACGCTGTAAATATGATTTTGTATGAAAATTTTCTGCGTTTCTCAAGTCATCTGAATTAAAATCAATAGGGTCGATTACCTAACCGATTGTAATATTATTAATATTAGTAATAATATATTATATTGTTAATAATATAATTAAACTTTCTTTTTTTTTTTTTTATTTCAATTTAAATTTAAAATTAAATTTAAATTTAATTTCAAATTGTAAAACACGGCATATTTTTAAAAGTCAGGAAATTGTGTATATATTTACATACATTTGTATATAAAAATGTATGTATTCAAAATGTGAATCACGCCCTTTTTCTTGTTTTTCGAATGGAAAATGCGCACTTCTGTGAGTACGGGGGTCTTTTACAGTCGGCTCGCTCGACTGTAGCCTTTCTTACTTGTTTTTTTTTTGTTTATTTCAATATATGTTTTAAATATTAATTTTGAATTGTAATACATGGTTTACATTTACGCATAATATGTTTTTTAAATAAGCCAATTAAGGAAATTGTTTATATTATTGTATATATATTTACATACATATGTATACATATATGTTTGTATATGTGAATCACTCCGCTTTTCCTTTTATACTCTCTGCAAGATAGAGTATATTGGGGTTTGTGAAAAGTATGTAACAGGCAGAAGGAGGCTTTTCCGACCCCATAAAGAATATATATTCTTGATCAGCATCACAAGCCGAGTCAATATAGCCATGTCCGTCTGTCCGTCTCTCTGTCTGACTGTCCGTCCGTTTGAACAAACAGATTTTGGAGATGGTAAGAGCTACAAGTTTGAATTTATTCATATTTAGCCAGTCAATACAAGAATCTTTTTTTTTCGATGCCACACTATGAGCAAAAAACTAGAAACACCTCGGAATAAATCAATGTTTTTTGCGAATATCTCAGAACCTATGACACTTAGGATCAGATATTTTAGTATCCAGGTTCCTAGAGATGGCATAAATGCATTGATATTAAAAATGTTTTAATGCCACGCCCCTTTTCTACAATAAGTAAAATAATTTTCATACTTTAATCCCGATCTTAAGTCGTATGTTTATATCGTATAGTATTGTTATCTTATATTCATTTGAAGACAAAATATATCAAACTATCCTGAAAGTTGCATTTAAATCGAACAATTAACAAAGGAGCTAGCCACATAACAAAGTTTGAACGCAATGTCAATCCATGTGTGCAATGCAGGAATAAAAGGAAGAAAGTATTATACGACCGGCGTGCTTGACTATGCATTCATTTTTTGTTTTTCCTGTCCGTGTCAAGATGTTTAAACTTCAATTAAAAAAATGCTTAGTAGGCTTTCTCTAATATTTCTATAACCAACATTTTAGTTTACATTTGAAAACGTAAATATTGAAAATACTATTGAAATGGCTTCATGTTCACTCACTGGAGAAGACGAGGCTCGCTTCGTGGACTCTGATAATCAATCAATTGAAGGTAAAATAATATTGCATGTTATTTGAGTGAAATTGATACAGTTTTTTCTTAGGTAATGAAATAAATATCCATGGTCCTAGCAACACAAAGCGAAACCAGTTAACAGACTCCAATTATAGTAAAGTGGAATTGGAAAATTTAGTTGGACTTGTTCAACGTATGACAATTTTATATTCTCTTGATCACCGTGATTGGAATGAAAAAACTATCAATGTTATACGGCTTTGGTTTCTTAGTTCAAGTAAACCAATACTAACAGTTTTTTATGATTCGAATATATTGACGGCATGTCTTGGATTTCCAGTCGCACCTATTCTTGACCTTAGTTATTTCGTGCGTTCACCTAATCAAATACTCACAATTGATACATTTCATGACTACGTAAATTTTGGCACAATACATAACGATGTTGATGGTTGCCTTCTTCGAATTTTAGAGCTGGCCTATGCGCCAGTATTTAGGAATCATTCTGAATGGGATGATAATATCAAGCAAAGATTTTGTAAAGGTTTGGACAAATTTCTGGTGTATTTGACCGGAATGCATTTCAAAATGTCGGGAATGACAGTTTTATATGTACCATATATTGTTAGACAAATTGCTCGTGAAAATATATCCCTTGATCCAGAGTTTGTTAAAAATTTAGAGTCAATTGCTGTGTTCTGGGCAACACAAATACGCACGCTTTTAAATGATAAAACACTATCAGTACCCAACGATTTTGTTATATTGGAAAATGAATACGAGTTTTGGCTATATCGCTGTAAGTATTGCTATCAATATATGTGTATCTTACCTAATGCCTCCGTTTGCAGTCGAAGTTTTGCAGGCATTGAATACACAACTAGATCAAATTGATGTACAGAGCATTATAAAAATACTTCGGAATTCTCATTCCGTTTATATAAAACAAATTGATGAACTTATTTATGAGTCGCGATATGAAATGACAAAAGCTATGTCCAATATTAAATATTTACATCTTCTTATGGAGCCTTGCGGAGAAATTAATCTAACGGAAAGTACTGCTATCTTAACACAGCTATTACCAAAACTTGTAAATCTTATTTATTTTATTTGGGTCAATTCAGAGCATTATAACAGACGCGATTTAATTACCGGTTTATTTCGGGATTTAAGTAATCGAATAATTAGCTTCTGTACAGAAATGATTAACTTAGACAAAATTCTTTGTGGAAGCTCTCGTTTTGGAATTAAAGTCTGCAACTTGTCTCTTAACTGCTGCCTTACATATAAAGGAATTTACTGCTTCATGGCAAAAGAAAATTCAAACAGTGATCAGAGTATGGCTTGGAATCTGGATAACGCGATGATATTTAATCACGTTGATGCTTTTATGGAGCGTTTAAATGATGTAATAGATATATGCGAATCTATGATTGTTTTTGGGCGCTTAGATGAAGCTGTTAGCATTCCCAAGCCACAATTTGGTGGCACGACAGGACCAGAGTTTGAAAAAACAACGGAATTAGTAGAAAATCAGTTTCTTGCCACGTTAACTGCGTTAAATACGGACTCGAAAGAGTTAATATTAAATGTTCACAAAAATGATTGGTATGAAGAAGTCCTCAAGTACAGACGAACAGTTCAAAGTATGGATGAAACTGTTCAACGACTCATGTCTAATGTTTTTCTTCACGTTTGTAATGTTGAAGAAGCAATTGAGTCTTTGAACGTTATGTTGTTCTATTCATATCGTAGCTCTATAAGAAAATCATACCTTCGTCAAGTAACTGAGGTGTGGTTATTATTTTGTAATGAAATGGACTCTACATCTCTTATTTTAATGGACCGCAGCAAGTTGCACGAGACTTGGGTACCTTACTATGCATCTAGAGCCATAAGTTATCAAATCAATATAGAACGGTTAACATGGCTTCGAAATCGTTTTAATTCTTCAGAATGGCTGCCAAATGTATCTGAAGCATTAATTGTGCTTAACAAGTTTGATACTTTAAAAAAGGAATTCGATAAAGAGATGCGAAAGTCACATGAAGATTGGCAAAAGTATTGTTGTAGTACCGTTATAAATCAAAAGCTAGATCGTTTCCTGCTTGCACGAAGTAAAAAAAAAAAAGGCCTTCTTGAATGTAATATCGATCCAAGTGTACTAAGCATATGTGAACAAGCTCAACACTTTACTCGTCTTGGATTTTCAGTGCTTGGACCAGTGCGAAAAATATACGAAAAACATGAAACTCTTCGCTTTGTTTATAACAGCGTCTTACAAGTCTGTCTGAACTATAACCACATTTTATCTGCCCTTTCAGAACAAGAAAGAAAATTCTTTCGATCTCTTATACAGGCTTGCGATAGAAAAATTGCTCCAGGTGTGTTCAAACTTAGCTATGGTGGCGACTTAAGCGATGCTTATATTGCGGACTGTGCAAAGCATACAAATAAGCTACAAGAAACTATGGATATATATAAACGTGCCAATCGAAATATTGCAAGGTCATGTGAGAAAATTTGCAATACTCCAATGTTAAAATTTACTTTCACGGGTGCTGTTCCGATATCAATTTTTGAGAGTCACTTAACGAACTACATTCGACGCGCGAGTAGTATTCTTCGGGGATACTACAACACAATCATTGACTTACTCTTTGCTGTTTTTATGAAGTTTCAACCAGTAATTGACGATGTAAGTAAAAAATACGTATTGTTAAACATCACCCTGATTATATTCAAAATACAATAACAATATATACTTTATCTTTCAAAATAATTCTACATTTTTCATTTAGCAACACCTTAGACAATAAAATAGATAGATAAACATATATTTCGTGCCTTCATACAGAAAGCGCTGTTATTAAGGACTCTCATACTATAATACTGATATTGTGAAAAAAATGTTCCTTAAACTACAATCACTATCCAGTCGGCTTTATGCTTTATGCGGCTGACTTTGGTACTGCAGAACCTAGTTAAATTCTTCTCGTGCCTTCTCAACTTGGTTCCCTTTTAGAAACGCTACTCTATAATGGGCTGCCACTTCATTTATTTTCGCTATCATTTTCTGCCCATTTCTGTCGCTTAAAAATATCTCTTGAGGTCAGTGTGGGTCCTGTTGTCCAAACAGAAAAGGATATATGGAATATGGTATAGAATATGGGTAAAATGCAAAAGAAATTGAATCTGCAAACTATATCATTGGTCGAAATTTTTTTAATTTTTTAAAAAACTGGTAGACACAACGCTACCAAAATCACATGTAATGTTGAAAGAAAGATTCTAAGCTGGGATACTCACAGAAATTTTGTAGTTTGAAAGGGGGAAAAGCAAGGATCGTGTCGTCACCATGCTGACTAAGCGAAGCTGCTTCTCCAACCAAACGTGACCTCAGATGATGAAACTTCCGTGTGTCGTCGAAAGCATCCCATTCTTTATACTCTCTTCATATTTGTTCGTGATTATTGTGAAAATTACTGCGTCGTAGCAGCCAATAATGTCCAACGATCTGGGTCGAAGGACCAAATTATGACAAATAATTAACCACTGTGTTCGTTACTAAAAAACGAAAACTAAAATCATACCTAATTATTTTAACCTTTTTAAGCAATTCCTGGTACACATTTGGACCGTTCGTTTGCTTGCTTTTTTTATAAATCAGTAGACATAAATAGTATTAATTAACATGAAAGTTAACATAGTTTGCTTCATTTATCGAAAAGTAGTCATCAATATATGTAATAAAAGGTTTTAAATTACGTCAATTGTTCAATGTTTATGAGTACAATACTCTAGACCACCTTACGGGGGGCATATGCTTGTTTGTCATACAAAATACTTCACCTTACTTTTTAAAGAAATAACGTAATTTTAATATGTAACAATTTAAAATTTTTTTTTGTATTTTTAATCCCCGTACTCTAAAAAATTACGAGACTTGTTTTTACGCAAAACATAATTTTAAAGCAAGAAAGAAAAGTACAGTCGAGCACGCCCGACCATAGAATACTCTCTGCATTTTATTCCCGATCATTTGAATAAAATCGGTATCTGAGTATATCACTTGATAGTACTTGCACTAAAACACGCTGAAACAAAAATATCTATTTGTATGTATACACATACAGATACATTTGTCATTATATGTATGCACGCACATATGTATGTGTGTATATGTAATATACTATATATACAATTGGTCGGCACGGCCAGCATTCGCATCCAGTGCTGTCGCCGCACAAGCAGCGTAAACGTTTGTATGCTTCTGTCTCGCTTGCACACATGCATTGACATTCCGTTCAAATATAAACTTTGTGACGCGTCTAGCTTTTTTATTTATGGTCCGATTTATCTGCAACTTTCAGGATAGTTTGATATTATTAGTCTCCAAATGAATTTGAAACTACAATACTGTACGATAAGAGCATTAGTCTTAAAATTGGCATTGAAGTTTGAAAATTATTTTATTTCTTGTCGGAAAAGGGGGTGTGGCAGCCAAAAAATTTTAATAGCAATGCATTTATCCTGTCTCTAGGAACCTGCATGCCAAAATTGGTGTTCCTAAGTGCCATAAATAATGAGATATTCGCCTAAAACTTCAATTTTTTACGAGGTATGTCCAGTTTTTTGCTCATTGTGGGCGAACGGGGCGTGGCATCGAAAAAAAAAAGATTATTGAATTGACTGACTTAATATGGAGTCGTTAGAGACCAAATTCAAACTTGTAGCTCTTACCATCTCTGAAATCTGTTTGTTCATACGGACAGACGGACAGACAGACGGATAGACAGACAGACAGACAGACGGACAGACGGACATTGCTATATCATCATGGCTGTTGATGCTGATCAAGAATATACATATTTTATGGGGTCGGCCACGCCTCCTTCTGCCTGTTACGCACATTTCGCTTCAGACAAACCTAATAGACCCCTCAACTCTTTTTTAGAGTACGGGGTCTAAAGAGCCATAAAACAATTGATACCTCACCCCTTAAAAGCGGGGAATGAAAGAAGAAAATCATAGTCAAATTAGGAATTTCTTTAATGCATTTTTAATAAACAATATTGCGTAATGGTTATTTTTTAAATAACCATCTACATAAGCATGTCTAATAGTGCTGACTTTTCAGAGCTACAATTATTTTCTTTCAAATTCTCTTGGGATCGCACGTGTATAATCGATATAATGGACGAGATGCTTTTTCATTTCAGGAGAAATCTTTTGGAATCGAATAGGATAGTTTCAAAATAAGCTCTGTGTACTTCATTTTACAATGCAGCTGAGAAATCCCATACTCATAGCTGTGTTTCTACCTTATGGAATCATCCAAATTGAAATTCTTTTTTTGTTTACTTAAAAGCACAGTTTATTTAGCTACCTCTTGCCAAATTGACTACGGATGGGTAAAATCCTTACAAAATATCCTTTGTTAAGAGATACTATGTCTGATATAATTTACAAAATGATTTTACGCAACTTTTTTAGTCAAACACGCATGACTAAAATTACCTCATTTGCTTGCGCTCTTCTTCTTCCATACCTAAGTCACGATTTTTACCGCGAGATTGCGTTAGATTTATGACTCTTGTCTCTAAACGGGCAAGTACGGGCAAAAGAAACTATATAGACATATTTGAGGAAGGTTCCTTCTATCATATGTATATAGTATCACTTTGACCTTGGATGAACTTTAGAATTTAAGTCCAACTTAAGTTAAAACAATGGCCAAAAAATAGTCAGTTATTAAGCGAAAATTAAAATTCATACTAAACTTTATTAAGAATTAAAATACTTTTATTATAACAAGAAAGAAAAGTACAGTCGAGCACGCCCGACCGTAGAATACTCTCTGCAATTTATTCCCGATCATTTAATAAAATTGGTATCCAAGTATATCAATTGATACTTGCAACACAACATGTTGAAACAAAAACATCTGATTGTATGTATACACACACTTATACATTTGACATTATATGTATGCACGCACATAAGTATGTGTGTATATTGCACATTCATGCATTCGCGGGCAGCGCTGCCGCTAGAAAGCTGCGAAAACGTTTGCTCACAAGTTTGTATATTTCTATCTCGCTCGCACACATGCAGTGAAACGGCGTTAAATTATAAACTTTGTTACGTGTCTAGCTCTTATGTTTATAGTCCGATTTATATGCAACTTTCAGAATAGTTTGATATACTTCGTCTTCAAACGAATGTGAAATAATAATACTGTACGATAAGAACATATGCCTTAAAATCGGCATCGAAGTTTGAAAGTTATTTTATTTCTTGTGGGAAAAGGGGGTGTGGCAGTCCAAAATTTTTAATAACGATGCATTTATGCCGTCCCAAGGAACCTACACACCAACATTGGTGTTCCTAAGTGCCACAGTTACTGAGATATTCGCCCAAAATATCAATTTTTTACGAGGTATGTCTAGTTTTTTGTTCATTGTGGTCGAATGGGGCGTGGCATCGAAAAAAACAAAATTCTTGTATTGACTGACTTAATATCGAGTCGATTGTGACCAAATTCAAACTTGTAGCTCTTACCAACTCTGAAATCTGTTTGTTCATACGGACGGACAGTCGGACAGACGAACGGACGGACAGATGGACAAACAGACAGACGTACAGACGGACATGGCTATATCGACTCGGCCTGTGATGCTGATCAAGAATATATGTACTTTATGGGGTCGGCCACGCCTCCTTCTGCCTGTTACGCACATTTCGCTTCAGACAAACTTAATAGACCCCTATACTCTTTTTTAGAGTACGGGGTCTAAAAATAAATAATCAAAATACAATGCAGCTGAGAAATCCAATACTCATAGTTGTGTTTCTACCTTATGGAATCATGAAAATTGAAATTATTTTTTTGTTTACTTAAAAGCACAATTTATTTAGCTACCTGTTGCCAAAATGAATTAGGATGGGTAAACCCCTTACAAAATATCATTTGTTTAGAGGTACTGTGTCTTATAATTTCCAAAATGATTTTACGCAACTTTTTTAGTCAAACACACATGACTAAAACAAGAAAGAAAAGTACAGTCGAGCACGCCCGACCGTAGAATACTCTCTGCATTTTATTCCCGATCATCTTAATAAAATCGATATCCGGGTATATCAATTGATACTTGCAACAAAACACGTTGAAACAAAAACATCTGATTGTATGTATACACATGCATACACACTTAACATTATATGTATGCACGCACATATGTATGTGTGAATATGTAATACATACACAATTGGTTGGCACGGCCAGCATTCGCGGGCAGCGCTGCCGCTAGCAAGCAGCGAAAACGTTCGCGCACATGTTTGTATGTTTCTATCTCGCTTGCTCACATGCATTGGCATTGCGTTCAATTGTCAACTTTCTTACATGTCTAGCTCTTTTGTTTATTGTCCGATTTAGATGCAACTTTCAGGATAGTTTAATATATTTTGTCTTTAAACGAATGTGAAATAACAATACTGTACGATAAGAACATATGCCTTAAAATCGGCATTGAAGTTTGCAAATTATCTTATTTCTTGTGAGAAAAGGGGGCGTGGCAGTCCAAAATTTTTGATGACAATACAATTATACCGTCTCTAGGAACCTACATACCAAAATGGGTGTTCCTAAGTGCCATATTTACTGAGATATTCGGCTAAAACATCAATTTTTTACGAGGTGTTTCTAGTTTTTTGCTCATTGTGGGCGAATGGGGCGTGGCATCGAACAAAAAAAAGGATTCTTGTATTGACTGACTTAATATCGAGTCGATAGAGACCAAATTCAAACTTGTAGCTCTTACCATCTCTGAAATCTGTTTGTTCATACGGACAGACAGACAGACGGACAGACGGACAGACGGACATGGCTATATCGACTCGGCTTGTGATGCTGATCAAGAATATATATACTTTATGGGGTCTGCCACGCCTCCTTCTGCCTGTTACATACATTATTGACACAGACGAGTCACCAACCTCAGCACCACTGAACTCTAATCGTGATGAATACAGCCAGAGACAGCAGCAAAGAACAATAAGTTGACACACATCATTCCAAAATAACTGAAATGGTGAAGTAAATTCGATCGAAAATCAAAAAGACCATATTGATTGACAACAATACTGAACAGCTTGAGCATTAATGTTAATACTAACGATTTTGCTGATTCAACTGACTACAGCATAGACCCTGACTCTAGAGGAAACACTGCCGATCTAAACCGAGTACTGGACATAGTAAAAGGAATAAGAGAATTTTCAGGAGACCCAGTCGAGTTTTGGTCTTGGAAAAGGGCTTGGACTGGATCTTAGAAGCATATTCTAGTACAAAAGTCTCACGAAAATATTTTGGTATCCTACAAACAATTCGTGGTAATATAACTCTTCATGCTGCCCAATTACTAGATCGCTAGATATCTAGCTAGATCTCTGGATATCTCACTCTTGACTTCGTAAACAAACAAGACCTAAGCACACTCGAAAACCAACTGACCACCATGACCTAAAATGGACAAAATGCTAAGAAGTAGG
>JAEIGM010000181.1:0-67372 GCA_018903735.1 Drosophila cardini
AATATTCAGTGTCGATTGAGCGATTTCAACCAAACTCACGCCATAAACATTTGCTATCATTCCCTAGCTGTTGACCAAATTTCATTCGGATCGAACCACTATATCATATAGCTGCCATAGGAACAATCAGTTTAAAGGCATGGTATAAAAATCTGTAAAGTCTATTAAGCGATTTCAGCTAAATTCACGCACTACTCCTTTGCTATTAATCCCTATATACTAACCAAATCTCATCTAAATCGGACTATTATATTATACAGCATCCCTAGGAACCACTGGTAAATGAATTCAATGAACGCAAAATGCATGACTGCAAAGGGTATTTAATCTTCGGCGAGCCGAAGATAACCTTTCTTTCTTGTTTTTGATACCCTTGCAGAGGGTATATTAATTTTGTCACGAAGTTAGTAACGCATTGAAGGAGGCGTCTCCGACCAGTCTCTTGATCAGCATCAACAGGCGAGTCGATATAGCCATCAGATCACAGGCGAGTCTGTCTGTCCGTCTGTCCGTCTGTCCGTCTGTCCGTCTGTTTCTATGCGAACTAGTCTCTCAGTTTTAAAGCTATCTTGATGAAACTTGGTACAGATGTGTATTCTCTCTGCAGGCAGATCATTTGTTAAAATCGGCCGGATCGGATGACTATATCATATAGCTCCCATAGGAACAATCGGTTGCAAAAAAATTTTTTTTGAGCTATTTCAACCAAATTAAGCCTATATGCATTTAGTACCAAATCCCATGTGCAAACCAAATTTCATCCGAATCGGACCACTATATCATATAGCTGCCATAGGAACAATCGGTTGAAAATGATGAAAATGCCTAGTATGAAAATTTTCAGTGTCGATTGAGCAATTTCAACCAAACTCACGCCATAAACATTTGCCATCATTCTCCAGCTGTTGACCAAATTTCATTCGGATCGAACCACTATATCATATAGCTGCCATAGGAACAATCGGTTCAAAGGCTTAGTATGAAAATTTTTAATGTCTATTGATCGATTTCAACCAAATTCACGCAGTACGCATAAGCTATCATTCCCTATATGCTGACCAAATTTCATCCAATTCGGACTACTATATCATATAGCTTCCATAGGAACAATCGGTTGATAATGATGAAAATGCCTAGTATGAAAATATTCAGTGTCGATTGAGCGATTTCAACCAAACTCACGCCATAAACATTTGCTATCATTCCCTAGCTGTTGACCAAATTTCATTCGGATCGAACCACTATATCATATAGCTGCCATAGGAACAATCAGTTTAAAGGCATGGTATGAAAATCTGTAAAGTCTATTAAGCGATTTCAGCTAAATTCACGCACTACTCCTTTGCTATTAATCCCTATATACTAACCAAATCTCATCTAAATCGGACTATTATATCATACAGCATCCATAGGAACCACTGGTAACTGAATCCAATGAACGCAACATGCATGACTGCTGCAAGGGTATTTAATCTTCGGCGAGCCGAAGATAACCTTTCTTTCTTGTTTTTTTATACCCTTGCAGAGGGTATATTAATTTTGTCACGAAGTTTGTAACGCATTGAAGGAGGCATCTCCGACCCCATAAAGTATATATATTCTTGATCAGCATCAACAGGCGAGTCGATATAGCCATGTCCGTCTGTCTGTCCGTCTGTCCGTCTGTCCGTCTGTTTCTATGCGAACTAGTCTCTCAGTTTTAAAGCTATCTTGATGAAACTTGGTACAGATGTGTATTCTCTCTGCAGGCAGATCATTTGTTAAAATCGGCCGGATCGGATGACTATATCATATAGCTCCCATAGGAACAATCGGTTGCAAAAAAAATTTTTTTTGAGCTATTTCAACCAAATTAAGCCTATATGCATTTAGTACCAAATCCCATGTGCAAACCAAATTTCATCCGAATCGGACCACTATATCATATAGCTGCCATAGGAACAATCGGTTGAAAATGATGAAAATGGCTAGTATGAAAATTTTCAGTGTCGATTGAGCAATTTCAACCAAACTCACGCCATAAACATTTGCCATCATTCTCCAGCTGTTGACCAAATTTCATTCGGATCGAACCACTATATCATATAGCTGCCATAGGAACAATCGGTTCAAAGGCTTAGTATGAAAATTTTTAATGTCTATTGATCGATTTCAACCAAATTCACGCAGTACGCATAAGCTATCATTCCCTATATGCTGACCAAATTTCATCCAATTCGGACTACTATATCATATAGCTTCCATAGGAACAATCGGTTGATAATGATGAAAATGCCTAGTATGAAAATATTCAGTGTCGATTGACCGATTTCAACCAAACTCACGCCATAAACATTTGCTATCATTCCCTAGCTGTTGACCAAATTTCATTCGGATCGAACCACTATATCATATAGCTGCCATAGGAACAATCAGTTTAAAGGCATGGTATGAAAATCTGTAAAGTCTATTAAGCGATTTCAGCTAAATTCACGCACTACTCCTTTGCTATTATTCCCTATATACTGACCAAATCTCATCTAAATCGGACTATTATATCATACAGCATCCATAGGAACCACTGGTAACTGAGTCCAATGAACGCAACATGCATGACTGCAAGGGTATTTAATCTTCGGCGAGCCGAAGATAACCTTTCTTTCTTGTTTTTTTTTTTTTCAATTTCGTTTAGTCGCAGTGGCGTCGGTAATCACACTTTCCCACAGCAAACATTTAATTTCATGCGCGAATCATTGGTCCGGGGCCCACTGTACCGATGTCGCACCGCTTGCGCGCAGTCGGTACACGCTGCGCACTCAACAACAAACCGCGGCACCCTGTACGCGTTTTGTGCGTCTCTTTGTTTCGTTGTTTTTATACCCTTGCAGAGGGTATATTAATTTTGTCACGAAGTTTGTAACGCATTGAAGGAGGCATCTCCGACCCCATAAAGTATATATATTCTTGATCAGCATCAACAGGTGAGTCGATATAGCCATGTCCGTCTGTCTGTCCGTCTGTCCGTCTGTTTCTATGCGAACTAGTCTCTCAGTTTTAAAGCTATCTTGATGAAACTTGGTACAGATGTGTATTCTCTCTGCAGGCAGATCATTTGTTAAAATCGGCCGGATCGGATGACTATATCATATAGCTCCCATAGGAACAATCGGTTGCAAAAAAAATTTTTTTGAGCTATTTCAACCAAATTAAGCCTATATGCATTTAGTACCAAATCCCATGTGCAAACCAAATTTCATCCGAATCGGACCACTATATCATATAGCTGCCATAGGAACAATCGGTTGAAAATGATGAAAATGCCTAGTATGAAAATTTTCAGTGTCGATTGAGCAATTTCAACCAAACTCACGCCATAAACATTTGCCATCATTCTCCAGCTGTTGACCAAATTTCATTCGGATCGAACCACTATATCATATAGCTGCCATAGGAACAATCGGTTCAAAGGCTTAGTATGAAAATTTTTAATGTCTATTGATCGATTTCAACCAAATTCACGCAGTACGCATAAGCTATCATTCCCTATATGCTGACCAAATTTCATCCAATTCGGACTACTATATCATATAGCTTCCATAGGAACAATCGGTTGATAATGATGAAAATGCCTAGTATGAAAATATTCAGTGTCGATTGAGCGATTTCAACCAAACTCACGCCATAAACATTTGCTATCATTCCCTAGCTGTTGACCAAATTTCATTCGGATCGAACCACTATATCATATAGCTGCCATAGGAACAATCAGTTTAAAGGCATGGTATGAAAATCTGTAAAGTCTATTAAGCGATTTCAGCTAAATTCACGCACTACTCCTTTGCTATTATTCCCTATATACTGACCAAATCTCATCTAAATCGGACTATTATATCATACAGCATCCATAGGAACCACTGGTAACTGAATCCAATGAACGCAACATGCATGACTGCAAGGGTATTTAATCTTCGGCGAGCCGAAGATAACCTTTCTTTCTTGTTTTTTTTTTCAATTTCGTTTAGTCGCGGTGGCGTCGGTAATCACACTTTCCCACAGCAAACATTTAATTTCATGCGCGAATCATTGGTCCGGGGCCCACTGTACCGATGTCGCACCGCTTGCGCGCAGTCGGTACACGCTGCGCACTCAACAACAAACCGCGGCACCCTGTACGCGTTTTGTGCGTCTCTTTTGTTTCGTTGTTTTTATACCCTTGCAGAGGGTATATTAATTTTGTCACGAAGTTTGTAACGCATTGAAGGAGGCATCTCCGACCCCATAAAGTATATATATTCTTGATCAGCATCAACAGGTGAGTCGATATAGCCATGTCCGTCTGTCTGTCCGTCTGTCCGTCTGTTTCTATGCGAACTAGTCTCTCAGTTTTAAAGCTATCTTGATGAAACTTGGTACATATGTGTATTCTCTCTGCAGGCAGATCATTTGTTAAAATCGGCCGGATCGGATGACTATATCATATAGCTCCATAGGAACAATCGGTTGCAAAAAAAATTTTTTGTGAGCTATTTCAACCAAATTAAGCCTATATGCATTTAGTACCAAATCCCATGTGCAAACCAAATTTCATCCGAATCGGACCACTATATCATATAGCTGCCATAGGAACAATCGGTTGAAAATGATGAAAATGGCTAGTATGAAAATTTTCAGTGTCGATTGAGCAATTTCAACCAAACTCACGCCATAAACATTTGCCATCATTCTCCAGCTGTTGACCAAATTTCATTCGGATCGAACCACTATATCATATAGCTGCCATAGGAACAATCGGTTCAAAGGCTTAGTATGAAAATTTTTAATGTCTATTGATCGATTTCAACCAAATTCACGCAGTACGCATAAGCTATCATTCCCTATATGCTGACCAAATTTCATCCAATTCGGACTACTATATCATATAGCTTCCATAGGAACAATCGGTTGATAATGATGAAAATGCCTAGTATGAAAATATTCAGTGTCGATTGAGCGATTTCAACCAAACTCACGCCATAAACATTTGCTATCATTCCCTAGCTGTTGACCAAATTTCATTCGGATCGAACCACTATATCATATAGCTGCCATAGGAACAATCAGTTTAAAGGCATGGTATGAAAATCTGTAAAGTCTATTAAGCGATTTCAGCTAAATTCACGCACTACTCCTTTGCTATTATTCCCTATATACTGACCAAATCTCATCTAAATCGGACTATTATATCATACAGCATCCATAGGAACCACTGGTAACTGAATCCAATGAACGCAACATGCATGACTGCAAGGGTATTTAATCTTCGGCGAGCCGAAGATAACCTTTCTTTCTTGTTTTTTTATACCCTTGCAGAGGGTATATTAATTTTGTCACGAAGTTTGTAACGCATTGAAGGAGGCATCTCCGACCCCATAAAGTATATATATTCTTGATCAGCATCAACAGGCGAGTCGATATAGCCATGTCCGTCTGTCTGTCCGTCTGTCCGTCTGTCCATCTGTCCGTCTGTTTCTATGCGAACTAGTCTCTCAGTTTTAAAGCTATCTTGATGAAACTTGGTACAGATGTGTATTCTCTCTGCAGGCAGATCATTTGTTAAAATCGGCCGGATCGGATGACTATATCATATAGCTCCCATAGGAACAATCGGTTGCAAAAAAAATTTTTTTTGAGCTATTTCAACCAAATTAAGCCTATATGCATTTAGTACCAAATCCCATGTGCAAACCAAATTTCATCCGAATCGGACCACTATATCATATAGCTGCCATAGGAACAATCGGTTGAAAATGATGAAAATGCCTAGTATGAAAATTTTCAGTGTCGATTGAGCAATTTCAACCAAACTCACGCCATAAACATTTGCCATCATTCTCCAGCTGTTGACCAAATTTCATTCGGATCGAACCACTATATCATATAGCTGCCATAGGAACAATCGGTTCAAAGGCTTAGTATGAAAATTTTTAATGTCTATTGATCGATTTCAACCAAATTCACGCAGTACGCATAAGCTATCATTCCCTATATGCTGACCAAATTTCATCCAATTCGGACTACTATATCATATAGCTTCCATAGGAACAATCGGTTGATAATGATGAAAATGCCTAGTATGAAAATATTCAGTGTCGATTGACCGATTTCAACCAAACTCACGCCATAAACATTTGCTATCATTCCCTAGCTGTTGACCAAATTTCATTCGGATCGAACCACTATATCATATAGCTGCCATAGGAACAATCAGTTTAAAGGCATGGTATGAAAATCTGTAAAGTCTATTAAGCGATTTCAGCTAAATTCACGCACTACTCCTTTGCTATTATTCCCTATATACTGACCAAATCTCATCTAAATCGGACTATTATATCATACAGCATCCATAGGAACCACTGGTAACTGAATCCAATGAACGCAACATGCATGACTGCAAGGGTATTTAATCTTCGGCGAGCCGAAGATAACCTTTCTTTCTTGTTTTTTTTTAATTTCGTTCGGTCGCGGTGGCGTCGGTAATCACACTTTCCCACAGCCAACATTTAATTTCATGCGCGAATCATTGGCTCGGGGCCCACTGTACCGATGTCGCACCGCTTGCACGCAGTCGGTACACGCTGCGCACTCAACAACAAACCGCGGCACCCTGTACGCGTTTTGTGCGTCTCTTTTGTTTCGTTGTTTTTATACCCTTGCAGAGGGTATATTAATTTTGTCACGAAGTTTGTAACGCATTGAAGGAGGCATCTCCGACCCCATAAAGTATATATATTCTTGATCAGCATCAACAGGTGAGTCGATATAGCCATGTCCGTCTGTCTGTCCGTCTGTCCGTCTGTTTCTATGCGAACTAGTCTCTCAGTTTTAAAGCTATCTTGATGAAACTTGGTACATATGTGTATTCTCTCTGCAGGCAGATCATTTGTTAAAATCGGCCGGATCGGATGACTATATCATATAGCTCCCATAGGAACAATCGGTTGCAAAAAAATTTTTTTTTGAGCTATTTCAACCAAATTAAGCCTATATGCATTTAGTACCAAATCCCATGTGCAAACCAAATTTCATCCGAATCGGACCACTATATCATATAGCTGCCATAGGAACAATCGGTTGAAAATGATGAAAATGGCTAGTATGAAAATTTTCAGTGTCGATTGAGCAATTTCAACCAAACTCACGCCATAAACATTTGCCATCATTCTCCAGCTGTTGACCAAATTTCATTCGGATCGAACCACTATATCATATAGCTGCCATAGGAACAATCGGTTCAAAGGCTTAGTATGAAAATTTTTAATGTCTATTGATCGATTTCAACCAAATTCACGCAGTACGCATAAGCTATCATTCCCTATATGCTGACCAAATTTCATCCAATTCGGACTACTATATCATATAGCTTCCATAGGAACAATCGGTTGATAATGATGAAAATGCCTAGTATGAAAATATTCAGTGTCGATTGAGCGATTTCAACCAAACTCACGCCATAAACATTTGCTATCATTCCCTAGCTGTTGACCAAATTTCATTCGGATCGAACCACTATATCATATAGCTGCCATAGGAACAATCAGTTTAAAGGCATGGTATGAAAATCTGTAAAGTCTATTAAGCGATTTCAGCTAAATTCACGCACTACTCCTTTGCTATTATTCCCTATATACTGACCAAATCTCATCTAAATCGGACTATTATATCATACAGCATCCATAGGAACCACTGGTAACTGAATCCAATGAACGCAACATGCATGACTGCAAGGGTATTTAATCTTCGGCGAGCCGAAGATAACCTTTCTTTCTTGTTTTTTTATACCCTTGCAGAGGGTATATTAATTTTGTCACGAAGTTTGTAACGCATTGAAGGAGGCATCTCCGACCCCATAAAGTATATATATTCTTGATCAGCATCAACAGGCGAGTCGATATAGCCATGTCCGTCTGTCTGTCCGTGCATCTGTCCGTCTGTTTCTATGCGAACTAGTCTCTCAGTTTTAAAGCTATCTTGATGAAACTTGGTACAGATGTGTATTCTCTCTGCAGGCAGATCATTTGTTAAAATCGGCCGGATCGGATGACTATATCATATAGCTCCCATAGGAACAATCGGTTGCAAAAAAAATTTTTTTTGAGCTATTTCAACCAAATTAAGCCTATATGCATTTAGTACCAAATCCCATGTGCAAACCAAATTTCATCCGAATCGGACCACTATATCATATAGCTGCCATAGGAACAATCGGTTGAAAATGATGAAAATGCCTAGTATGAAAATTTTCAGTGTCGATTGAGCAATTTCAACCAAACTCACGCCATAAACATTTGCCATCATTCTCCAGCTGTTGACCAAATTTCATTCGGATCGAACCACTATATCATATAGCTGCCATAGGAACAATCGGTTCAAAGGCTTAGTATGAAAATTTTTAATGTCTATTGATCGATTTCAACCAAATTCACGCAGTACGCATAAGCTATCATTCCCTATATGCTGACCAAATTTCATCCAATTCGGACTACTATATCATATAGCTTCCATAGGAACAATCGGTTGATAATGATGAAAATGCCTAGTATGAAAATATTCAGTGTCGATTGACCGATTTCAACCAAACTCACGCCATAAACATTTGCTATCATTCCCTAGCTGTTGACCAAATTTCATTCGGATCGAACCACTATATCATATAGCTGCCATAGGAACAATCAGTTTAAAGGCATGGTATGAAAATCTGTAAAGTCTATTAAGCGATTTCAGCTAAATTCACGCACTACTCCTTTGCTATTATTCCCTATATACTGACCAAATCTCATCTAAATCGGACTATTATATCATACAGCATCCATAGGAACCACTGGTAACTGAATCCAATGAACGCAACATGCATGACTGCAAGGGTATTTAATCTTCGGCGAGCCGAAGATAACCTTTCTTTCTTGTTTTTTTATACCCTTGCAGAGGGTATATTAATTTTGTCACGAAGTTTGTAACGCATTGAAGGAGGCATCTCCGACCCCATAAAGTATATATATTCTTGATCAGCATCAACAGGCGAGTCGATATAGCCATGTCCGTCTGTCTGTCCGTCTGTCCATCTGTCCGTCTGTTTCTATGCGAACTAGTCTCTCAGTTTTAAAGCTATCTTGATGAAACTTGGTACAGATGTGTATTCTCTCTGCAGGCAGATCATTTGTTAAAATCGGCCGGATCGGATGACTATATCATATAGCTCCCATAGGAACAATCGGTTGCAAAAAAAATTTTTTTTGAGCTATTTCAACCAAATTAAGCCTATATGCATTTAGTACCAAATCCCATGTGCAAACCAAATTTCATCCGAATCGGACCACTATATCATATAGCTGCCATAGGAACAATCGGTTGAAAATGATGAAAATGCCTAGTATGAAAATTTTCAGTGTCGATTGAGCAATTTCAACCAAACTCACGCCATAAACATTTGCCATCATTCTCCAGCTGTTGACCAAATTTCATTCGGATCGAACCACTATATCATATAGCTGCCATAGGAACAATCGGTTCAAAGGCTTAGTATGAAAATTTTTAATGTCTATTGATCGATTTCAACCAAATTCACGCAGTACGCATAAGCTATCATTCCCTATATGCTGACCAAATTTCATCCAATTCGGACTACTATATCATATAGCTTCCATAGGAACAATCGGTTGATAATGATGAAAATGCCTAGTATGAAAATATTCAGTGTCGATTGAGCGATTTCAACCAAACTCACGCCATAAACATTTGCTATCATTCCCTAGCTGTTGACCAAATTTCATTCGGATCGAACCACTATATCATATAGCTGCCATAGGAACAATCAGTTTAAAGGCATGGTATGAAAATCTGTAAAGTCTATTAAGCGATTTCAGCTAAATTCACGCACTACTCCTTTGCTATTATTCCCTATATACTGACCAAATCTCATCTAAATCGGACTATTATATCATACAGCATCCATAGGAACCACTGGTAACTGAATCCAATGAACGCAACATGCATGACTGCAAGGGTATTTAATCTTCGGCGAGCCGAAGATAACCTTTCTTTCTTTTTTTTTTTCAATTTCGTTTAGTCGCGGTGGCGTCGGTAATCACACTTTCCCACAGCAAACATTTAATTTCATGCGCGAATCATTGGTCCGGGGCCCACTGTACCGATGTCGCACCGCTTGCGCGCAGTCGGTACACGCTGCGCACTCAACAACAAACCGCGGCACCCTGTACGCGTTTTGTGCGTCTTTTTGTTTCGTTGTTTTTATACCCTTGCAGAGGGTATATTAATTTTGTCACGAAGTTTGTAACGCATTGAAGGAGGCATCTCCGACCCCATAAAGTATATATATATTCTTGATCAGCATCAACAGGCGAGTCGATATAGCCATGTCCGTCTGTCTGTCCGTCTGTCCGTCTGTCCGTCTGTTTCTATGCGAACTAGTCTCTCAGTTTTAAAGCTATCTTGATGAAACTTGGTACAGATGTGTATTCTCTCTGCAGGCAGATCATTTGTTAAAATCGGCCGGATCGGATGACTATATCATATAGCTCCCATAGGAACAATCGGTTGCAAAAAAAATTTTTTTTGAGCTATTTCAACCAAATTAAGCCTATATACGCATTTAGTACCAAATCCCATGTGCAAACCAAATTTCATCCGAATCGGACCACTATATCATATAGCTGCCATAGGAACAATCGGTTGAAAATGATGAAAATGCCTAGTATGAAAATTTTCAGTGTCGATTGAGCAATTTCAACCAAACTCACGCCATAAACATTTGCCATCATTCTCCAGCTGTTGACCAAATTTCATTCGGATCGAACCACTATATCATATAGCTGCCATAGGAACAATCGGTTCAAAGGCTTAGTATGAAAATTTTTAATGTCTATTGATCGATTTCAACCAAATTCACGCAGTACGCATAAGCTATCATTCCCTATATGCTGACCAAATTTCATCCAATTCGGACTACTATATCATATAGCTTCCATAGGAACAATCGGTTGATAATGATGAAAATGCCTAGTATGAAAATATTCAGTGTCGATTGACCGATTTCAACCAAACTCACGCCATAAACATTTGCTATCATTCCCTAGCTGTTGACCAAATTTCATTCGGATCGAACCACTATATCATATAGCTGCCATAGGAACAATCAGTTTAAAGGCATGGTATGAAAATCTGTAAAGTCTATTAAGCGATTTCAGCTAAATTCACGCACTACTCCTTTGCTATTATTCCCTATATACTGACCAAATCTCATCTAAATCGGACTATTATATCATACAGCATCCATAGGAACCACTGGTAACTGAATCCAATGAACGCAACATGCATGACTGCAAGGGTATTTAATCTTCGGCGAGCCGAAGATAACCTTTCTTTCTTGTTTTTTTATACCCTTGCAGAGGGTATATTAATTTTGTCACGAAGTTTGTAACGCATTGAAGGAGGCATCTCCGACCCCATAAAGTATATATATTCTTGATCAGCATCAACAGGCGAGTCGATATAGCCATGTCCGTCTGTCTGTCCGTCTGTCCTTCTGTCCGTCTGTCCGTCTGTTTCTATGCGAACTAGTCTCTCAGTTTTAAAGCTATCTTGATGAAACTTGGTACAGATGTGTATTCTCTCTGCAGGCAGATCATTTGTTAAAATCGGCCGGATCGGATGACTATATCATATAGCTCCCATAGGAACAATCGGTTGCAAAAAAAATTTTTTTTGAGCTATTTCAACCAAATTAAGCCTATATGCATTTAGTACCAAATCCCATGTGCAAACCAAATTTCATCCGAATCGGACCACTATATCATATAGCTGCCATAGGAACAATCGGTTGAAAATGATGAAAATGCCTAGTATGAAAATTTTCAGTGTCGATTGAGCAATTTCAACCAAACTCACGCCATAAACATTTGCCATCATTCTCCAGCTGTTGACCAAATTTCATTCGGATCGAACCACTATATCATATAGCTGCCATAGGAACAATCGGTTCAAAGGCTTAGTATGAAAATTTTTAATGTCTATTGATCGATTTCAACCAAATTCACGCAGTACGCATAAGCTATCATTCCCTATATGCTGACCAAATTTCATCCAATTCGGACTACTATATCATATAGCTTCCATAGGAACAATCGGTTGATAATGATGAAAATGCCTAGTATGAAAATATTCAGTGTCGATTGACCGATTTCAACCAAACTCACGCCATAAACATTTGCTATCATTCCCTAGCTGTTGACCAAATTTCATTCGGATCGAACCACTATATCATATAGCTGCCATAGGAACAATCAGTTTAAAGGCATGGTATGAAAATCTGTAAAGTCTATTAAGCGATTTCAGCTAAATTCACGCACTACTCCTTTGCTATTATTCCCTATATACTGACCAAATCTCATCTAAATCGGACTATTATATCATACAGCATCCATAGGAACCACTGGTAACTGAATCCAATGAACGCAACATGCATGACTGCAAGGGTATTTAATCTTCGGCGAGCCGAAGATAACCTTTCTTTCTTGTTGATTAATTTGTTTTATATGTTGTTGTTGTCCGATTTGGACCAAATTTGGTGGGGATATTTTTAATAATTATACACACATCCGCTGTGAGTTTGGTTGGGATCGCTCGTCTCGGCTGTTGATGCTGATCAAGAATATATATACTTTATGGCGTCGGTCACTCCTAAAAAATTGATGTTTTAGGCGAATATCTCAGTAACTATGGCACTTAGGAACACCAATTTTGGTATGCAAGTTCCTAATGAAGGCATAAGTATAATGGCATTAAAATTTTTTAACTGCCACGCCCCCTTTTCTCACAAGAAATAAAGTAATTTTTAAACTTCAATGCCGATTTTAAGGCATATGTTCTTATCGTACAGTATTGTAATTTGAAAATCATTTGAAGACAAAATATATCAAACTATTCTGAATGTTGCATATAAATCGGACAATAAACAAAAGAGTTTGATACGTAAAAAGTATATAATTAAAGGCCATGTTACTGCATGTGTGCAAGCGAGATAGAAACATACAAACATGTGTGCGAACGTTTTCGCCGCTTGCGTAGCTTAGCGGCAGCGCTGCCCGCGAATGCTGGCTGTGCCAACCAATTGTGTATGTATTACATATACACACATACATATGTGCGTGCATACATATAATGTTAAGTGTGTATGCGTGTGTATACATACAATCAGATGTTTTTGTTGCAACGTGTTTTATTGCAAGTACTTTCAATTGATATACCCGAATACCGATTTTAATAAATGATCGGGAATAAATTGCAGAGAGTATTCTACGGTCGGGCGTGCTCGACTGAACTTTTCTTTCTTGTTTAGAGTACGGGGTCTAAAAATGATAATATAAGGGGGTCAATTTTGCGGCCGCCTACATATATATATATATATATATATATATATATATATTATTATATATTATATTATTATATTTTTTAAATAACCGATCTTCAAACTACCTTATTATATATATATATATATATATATATATATATATATATATATATATATACCATGGGTATGGGTATATATATATATTTATAATAAGGTAGTTCGAAGATCGGTTATTTAAAAAAATATAATTTTATTTCACAACACGATACTACGGAGTACAGATACAAATCTAGACTTACTTATGCTATGTTCTGAAGACGTTTAGCAAACCTCGGCTTTGAGCTTTTATTGATTGGACTTTAGACTTCTGGAGCTTTTGGCTCTTATGTAAATAAAGGGGGATCTCGATCTTGAAGAGATTGAGCTTTAAGAGAATTCTGTCGGCCAGGATTTGTGCAACGTCAGCAGTTTCAACCCCAATGGTGGGAATAGCGATTCTGGCGAATTGTTTATGATATTTGATAAGTTCGTGCGAAGCCAGAATTGTTATTGTCACCATTTGATTATTTGATAATGTTTGGTTTAAATCTGTGGGAGAGGAATGTGTAACAAAAATGAAAAGTGCGTGTTAGGTGTAATGTATGGGTACATATGTGTCTACATATGTCACATCCCCATCCTTAAGAAATGAGCCTGTCCTCAAGTGGATAATTTTGGGTATAGTGTTGGGTCTGTTACAATTTCATCGGTTTCATTTTTGTTTTAATTTAGTTCAATATCATTTTCAATATTTGATTGTATGTTTGGGGTTGATTCTTTTTGAATTTTATAATTAACAATAAATTTTCTTGGAATATTTTTATATTTAAAGATAATGTACATAATTAATGCGATTAAAATAATTATAAAAGTGGTTATAGTAATAATTTGGAATGTGATATGCAATTTTGTTTGCTGTAAGATAATTTCTTTAGTTTGGACATATGACAATGGTTTTAATTTAGTTACATTATTATTTATGTAAATTATTTGCGTGTAATCTAACATAGTATTCGTTATTAATATTTCATCTAATTGGATTGAACAATTTAGTGCTTTTATCACATTATTTCCTTCAATAATTATTTCTCTATTGATACAATTTTGATTTAATACAGTTTTAGGTAAGTTCCATGTTAACAGAGAGAGAGAGAGATTATCAACTGTGCCGGTCGTGTTTTTGCATCGCTCCGTTTATTTTATCATTTTTGCTTAAATTTGTGAACTTAAATTGTATTTTATTCATCTGTAAATTTTAACTAAGTGTTACCTTAAATCTGGTTTGTGCAAAGTTGGTTTTAGTGTGCATTTTAGCAATATATCAATCATCTTATTAATACAGCGTCTCAGCTGTGTTTTTGTTTGTGCCCGTTTTTGCTGTGACCTTTGCTCCCTTCACGTTGCTCAGCTGAGCAATAATACGTTTGTGTGTCGCTCGCTTGCACTCAATTCTCTTGTGCGCTTGCGTCCACGCATTGCCTTTGTTGTTAAGTTGTTTCGTTAATATTTTGTTTTTGCACTTTTTGCGTTTTCTGCTTTCGAGCATATTTGTATAAAGCAAAGCAAACTTTTCACTCATATTCATATCGCTTTAACTCCAAATTGTTTTAAAGTACTTTGAGTGAAATGGCCTGCTGTAAGAAAAATTGCTCATATGGCCCATCTCGGGACAGTGACCAACCAAATTATGTGCACTGTTGGCTGTGCGATAATATTATGCACATTAAATGAGCAGGTCTCACTGGGCGTGAATTGGAAAAATTCATTTCCTCTGCCAAATTAGGTAGTGGTGGATTGAAATGGTCATGCCCAGTATGTATTGAGTTGCAATGCGATTTTTCACGTATGTACAATACTGTGAAAAAACAATTCCTTAAACTGCGCTCACTCGCTAAGCAGCTTAGCACTGATTTTGATATTAGTGCTGACTTGCTTAGTGACTATAAATTCGAGACTCCGCCTGACAAGATGTTGAGCTCTATTCAACATCTTTTATTACCTCATCCGCCTGGTTCTCTCATTACATCACCGTTGCATAGTGGGCCTCCCCTTTGTCTTTTTCTCCTTCTCCCTGTAACTCCTTACCTCCCAATTCATCCATTCCTCCCGCTACTTCCCCAGTACCCGATCGGCCCTTATGCAACCATACTTCCCCGGCTATGCCTGCCTCTCCCGTAGTCGCCCCATCACCAGTGATCAAATCTGTGGCTGTAAATGGTGCAGTGGCTACGAGTAATAACTCGAAGAGTCCCCCTATTCGGCGTAACAGTCGCTCTGTTGCCGCCCCCGCTGCTCCCCCCTTCACCCCCTAATAATTCGGTGTTACCTGTAATCAACTCTAATGTAACAAGTAAAAACACCAAAAGCCCTCCAAGTCGACGTAATAGTCACCCCGTTGCTACTCCCATAGCAGTTCAGCCTCCCCTGCTTACGGTAGTGGCTCCACGTAAGCAGGTATTTATATCTAGACTATCTGAAGATACGACTATTGAGTCTATTGCAGCTTTTATCGCTACCAAAACTCCAGGTAGCGTTTCAATTTCTAAATTCAATTTCTCAGAGCGAAGAGAAATTTCATCATTTAAGATTAGTGTGTCCCCTGATATATTTCCTATCATATTTGATCCAAAGTTCTGGCCCCCACATATGATTGTACATGAGTTCAAACAGAAATATAGAACTCGTTCGACTCCAGTCATCCTTCCGACTAGTGGTTCGACTCAAGCGGCCCCAGTCATAACTTCAAACAAGAATGAAAAGTACAGTCGAGCACACCCGACCGTGGAATACTCTCTGCATTTTATTCCCGATCATTTCAATAAAATCGATAACCGGGTATATCAATTGATAGTACTTGCAATAAAATTTGAAAATCATTTGAAGACAAAATATATCAAACTATTCTGAATGTTGCATATAAATCGGACAATAAACAAAAGAGTTTGATACGTAAAAAGTATATAATTAAAGGCCATGTTACTGCATGTGTGCAAGCGAGATAGAAACATACAAACATGTGTGCGAACGTTTTCGCCGCTTGCGTAGCTTAGCGGCAGCGCTGCCCGCGAATGCTGGCTGTGCCAACCAATTGTGTATGTATTACATATACACACATACATATGTGCGTGCATACATATAATGTTAAGTGTGTATGCGTGTGTATACATACAATCAGATGTTTTTGTTGCAACGTGTTTTTATTGCAAGTACTTTCAATTGATATACCCGAATACCGATTTTAATAAATGATCGGGAATAAATTGCAGAGAGTATTCTACGGTCGGGCGTGCTCGACTGAACTTTTCTTTCTTGTTTAGAGTACGGGGTCTAAAAATGATAATATAAGGGGGTCAATTTTGCGGCCGCCTACATATATATATATATATATATATATATATATATATATTATTATATATTATATTATTATATTTTTTTAAATAACCGATCTTCAAACTCCCTATTATATATATATATATATATATATATATACCATGGGTATGGGTATATATATATATATATATATAATAAGGTAGTTCGAAGATCGGTTATTTAAAAAAATATAATTTTATTTCACAACACGATACTACGGAGTACAGATACAAATCTAGACTTACTTATGCTATGTTCTGAAGACGTTTAGCAAACCTCGGCTTTGAGCTTTTATTGATTGGACTTTAGACTTCTGGAGCTTTTGGCTCTTATGTAAATAAAGGGGGATCTCGATCTTGAAGAGATTGAGCTTTAAGAGAATTCTGTCGGCCAGGATTTGTGCAACGTCAGCAATTTCAACCCCAATGGTGGGAATAGCGATTCTGGCGAATTGTTTATGATATTTGATAAGTTCGTGCGAAGCCAGAATTGTTATTGTCACCATTTGATTATTTGATAATGTTTGGTTTAAATCTGTGGGAGAGGAGTGTGTAACAAAAATGAAAAGTGCGTGCTAGGTGTAATTTTATTTATTTATTTATTTATTAACGCAGACTAAAAGCAGTCGCGAGTATTTAATTGTATGATTACGTAGTATATAGATATATAATTTAAATTTAGACAATATTAAAAGTAATTATTTAAAATTTTAAATTTAAATTAAACTGAAATTAAAAAAAGATAATAATTAGACCATTAATCTGGGAATAACAAGCAAAGAAATTGATCCAACATTTGTTGCAAGGGTTGGGAAAAACCCAGAAAAACCCAACCAGATCAATAAAAATATGCCAAAACTAACCCGAAAGATCTCTGATTAAGGGGAAGAATGAATGGCAGAGACTCCATTCTTACTGCCCCTGGAAATCAGAGATATAACGGAGTTGGCTGTAAAGAGAAGCTTTAAGATGGGAGAGAGAGAGAGATGTGTCAATCAATCTATAATGTTCATTATAATTAGCGCATAATACCCGAAAACGATTGTGCAAAGCGTAGTCAGTAGTGCATGTAGGAAGAGTTAAAGGGACGTAGTACCTAGTGGTCCTGGTGGGAATATTAAATTTAAGGCGTTCTAAAAGAGAGGGGGAGCAGATATCACCGATTATTAATTTATGGAGGAAGATTACTCCAAGGACTCTTCTCCGATCAGTAAGGGATGGCAGATTCAGAAGCAAGAGTCTGCTAGTATAAGATGGAAGGCGAAGGTTGGGGTCCCAATTAAGTCCACGAAGCGCGAAGAGTAAAAACTGCTTCTGCACTGACTCAATTAATGATTGACTATTAGCATGTTGAGGAGACCAGACACATGAGCAATACTCAAGAATGGGACGGACAAGGGATGTGTAAAGAAGTTTGGTGACAAATGGATCATTAAATTCCTTAGACCAGCGTTTAATAAATCCAAGAGTTCCCTTAGCTTTATTAACTATAGTGGAAATGTGATGTGTGAAACTTAATTTATTATCAAAAAGAACACCGAGGTCATCGACTGATAATATACGTTTTAAAGGTATATTGTCAATGTGATAGTTGGCTAAGTAAGGAGTCACCCTGTTAAACGTCATAAACAGGCATTTAGAAAAATTTAGGTTCAAGTGATTAGTTATGCACCAGTTGTGCATAGAATTTAAATCATCTTGAAGTAGCGTATGATCTGGGGGATCCTTATAAGACAATAATAATTTCACGTCATCGGCATACATAAGTATGCGACAATGGGCTAGTGAGGAAGGAAGGTCATTTATAAAGAGATTAAAAAATAGGGGGCCTAGGTGACTACCCTGGGGAACTCCAGAAGTAACGAAGACAGATTTAGATATGGCTGATCTAAGCATAACCCTTTGGGTTCTACCTGTAAGATATGATGATATCCACAGAAGAAGGGAAGGTGGGAAGCCTAAAATGCATAGTTTATGCAGAAGGAGGTTATGATTTACAGAGTCGAACGCTTTACTGAAGTCAGTATAGATGACATCAGTTTGCATTCTATTAAGGAATGCCTCATTTACAACAGAGGTAAATTCCAATAAATTGGTCGAAGTCGACCGACTCTTAACAAAACCGTGTTGGGCAGGGGAGATAATTGACTTGCAGAGGTGTTGCAAAGTCGAAGTAATTATCTTTTCGAAGAGCTTAGGGATTGCGGACAACTTCGCAATTCCCCTGTAGTTGGATATATCCGACTTGCAACCTTTTTTATGCAGAGGGATAATGTAAGATTCTTTCCAAAAGGAAGGAAAGACAGAGGATTCCAAAGAGAGGTTAAAAAGAATTGAAAGCGGTTTAATTATAGAAGAACAGCACTCCTTAATGTATGGGTACATATGTGTCTACATATGTCACATCCCCATCCTTAAGAAATGAGCCTGTCCTCAAGTGGATAATTTTGGGTATAGTGTTGGGTCTGTTACAATTTCATCGGTTTCATTTTTGTTTTAATTTAGTTCAATATCATTTTCAATATTTGATTGTATGTTTGGGGTTGATTCTTTTTGAATTTTATAATTAACAATAAATTTTCTTGGAATATTTTTATATTTAAAGATAATGTACATAATTAATGCGATTAAAATAATTATAAAAGTGGTTATAGTAATAATTTGGAATGTGTTATGCAATTTTGTTTGCTGTAAGATAATTTCTTTAGTTTGGACATATGACAATGGTTCTAATTTAGTTACATTATTATTTATGTAAATTATTTGCGTGTAATCTAACATAGTATTCGTTATTAATATTTCATCTAATTGGATTGAACAATTTAGTGCTTTTATCACATTATTTCCTTCAATAATTATTTCTCTATTGATACAATTTTGATTTAATACAGTTTTAGGTAAGTTCCATGTTAACGAGAGAGAGAGATTATCAACTGTGCCGGTCGTGTTTTTGCATCGCTCCGTTTATTTTATCATTTTTGCTTAAATTTGTGAACTTAAATTGTATTTTATTCATCTGTAAATTTTAACTAAGTGTTACCTTAAATCTGGTTTGTGCAAAGTTGGTTTTAGTGTGCATTTTAACAATATATCAATCATCTTATTAATACAGCGTCTCAGCTGTGTTTTTGTTTGTGCCCGTTTTTGCTGTGACCTTTGCTCCCTTCACGTTGCTCAGCTGAGCAATAATACGTTTGTGTGTCGCTCGCTTGCACTCAATTCTCTTGTGCGCTTGCGTCCACGCATTGCCTTTGTTGTTAAGTTGTTTCGTTAATATTTTGTTTTTGCACTTTTTTGCGTTTTCTGCTTTCGAGCATATTTGTATAAAGCAAAGCAAACTTTTCACTCATATTCATATCGCTTTAACTCCAAATTGTTTTAAAGTACTTTGAGTGAAATGGCCTGCTGTAAGAAAAATTGCTCATATGGCCCATCTCGGGACAGTGACCAACCAAATTATGTGCACTGTTGGCTGTGCGATAATATTATGCACATTAAATGAGCAGGTCTCACTGGGCGTGAATTGGAAAAATTCATTTCCTCTGCCAAATTAGGTAGTGGTGGATTGAAATGGTCATGCCCAGTATGTATTGAGTTGCAATGCGATTTTTCACGTATGTACAATACTGTGAAAAAACAATTCCTTAAACTGCGCTCACTCGCTAAGCAGCTTAGCACTGATTTTGATATTAGTGCTGACTTGCTTAGTGACTATAAATTCGAGACTCCACCTGACAAGATGTTGAGCTCTATTCAACATCTTTCATTACCTCATCCGCCTGGTTCTCTCATTACATCACCGTTGCATAGTGGGCCTCCCCTTTGTCTTTTTCTCCTTCTCCCTGTAACTCCTTACCTCCCAATTCATCCATTCCTCCCGCTACTTCACCAGTACCCGATCGGCCCTTATGCAACCATACTTCCCCGGCTATGCCCGCCTCTCCCGTAGTCGCCCCATCACCAGTGATCAAATCTGTGGCTGTAAATGGTGCAGTGGCTACGAGTAATAACTCGAAGAGTCCCACTATTCGGCGTAACAGTCGCTCTGTTGCCGCCCCCGCTGCTCCCCCTTCACCCCCTAATAATTCGGTGTTACCTGTAATCAACTCTAATGTAACAAGTAAAAACACCAAAAGCCCTCCAAGTCGACGTAATAGTCACCCCGTTGCTACTCCCATAGCAGTTCAGCCTCCCCTGCTTACGGTAGTGGCTCCACGTAAGCAGGTATTTATATCTAGACTATCTGAAGATACGACTATTGAGTCTATTGCAGCTTTTATCGCTACCAAAACTCCAGGTAGCGTTTCAATTTCTAAATTCAATTTCTCAGAGCGAAGAGAAATTTCATCATTTAAGATTAGTGTGTCCCCTGATATATTTCCTATCATATGTGATCCAAAGTTCTGGCCCCCACATATGATTGTACATGAGTTCAAACAGAAATATAGAACTCGTTCGACTCCAGTCATCCTTCCGACTAGTGGTTCGACTCAAGCGGCCCCAGTCATAACTTCAAACAAGAATGAAAAGTACAGTCGAGCACACCCGACCGTGGAATACTCTCTGCATTTTATTCCCGATCATTTCAAACAAAAACATCTGATTGTATGTATACACACACTTATACATTTGACATTATATGTATGCACGCACATATGTATGTGTGTATATGTAATACATACACAATTGGTTGGCACGGCCAGCATTCGCGGGAAGCGCTGCCGCTAGCAAGAGCGAAAACGTTCGCTCACATGTTTGTATGTTTCTATCTCGCTCGCACACATGCATTGGCATTGCGTTCAATTATCAACTTCTTACAACTTTCTTACATGTCTAGCTCTTTTTGTTTATTGTCCGATTTAGATGCAACTTTCAGGATAGCTTAATATATTTTGTCTTCAAATGAATGTGAAATAACAATACTGTACGATAAGAACATATGCCTTAAAATCGGCATTGAAGTTTGCAAATTATTTTATTTCTTGTGGGAAAAGGGGCGTGGCAGTCCAAAATTTTTAATGCCAATGCATTTATGCTGTCACAAGGAACCTACATACCAAAATTGGTGTTCCTAAGTGCCATAGTTACTGAGATATTCGCCTAAAACATCAATTTTTTACAGGTGTTCTAGTTTTTTGCTCATTGTGGGCGAACGGGGTGTGGCATCGAAAAAAAAAAAGATTCTTGTATTGACTGCTAGAGTCGATAGAGACTCAAATTCAAACTTGTAGCTTTACCATCTCTGAAATCTGTTTGTTCATACGGACAGACAGACGGACAGACAGACAGACAGACGGACAGACGGACATGGCTATATCGACTCGGCTTGTGATGCTGATCAAGAATATACATACTTTATGGGGTCTGCCACGCCTCCTTCTGCCTGTTACATACTTTTTTTTTTGCACAAACCCAATATACTCTCTCTTGCAGAGAGTATAAAAACTAGGTTCTGACCAACTTTTCATTCAGTATCAGAATGTTAGGGGTCTTGGGTCTAAGTTAAAACAGTTGCATAAAAATAGTTTATCTTTTGATTCTGACATTTATGCATTTTCAGAGACTTGGCTGAATTCTAGCATATCTGATAATGAAATAATGTCATCTCATTATAATATTTTCAGGCGCGATCGTCTTAATCGACGCGGTGGTGGAGTTCTTATTTCAGTAAAATCCTCCCTTAATGCTGAATTAATAGATATTTCATCACTGGACGAAATTGAAATTGTTGCCGTTAAGGTTACTTTTTCGTCATTTGCCCATTATGTAACTTGTTCCTATATTCCTCCGTCATCAGAAATGTCGGTTTATTTACAGCATTTCGATTTCATCAAAGAAATATTTTGTCACATTCGTGATTGTGACTTCTTTGTGATACTAGGAGATTTTAACTTGCCAAACGTTTCCTGGTCGTTTTTCGACAAGTTTGACTACAAACCCACACTCAATAAAGAATTTTTATATAGTTTGATTGATCTTCCTTTTTTTCAAATCAATCATGTATCTAATCGTCTAAACCGGATGCTGGATCTTATCTTCGTTAATGATTCACCCAGTGCCATTGTCACTAGATCTTCTCCTGTAGTTGCTCCTGAAGATTCCTTTCATTCTACTCTTGAACTTTCCCTGTCTATCCCTAACTTAATCCGTTCACCTCCATCATCCTCTTCCAAGTCGCGTCGTTGCTTTCGCAAAGGAAATTTTTCTTTGCTAAACCAAATGATTTTTGCTACTGACTGGTCTATACTATACAGCACGAATGATATTAACATAGCTGTCGAGTATTTTTACAAAATATTAAATTCAATCTTTGATGTCTGTATTCCATATAGTGTTGTAAAGTCCGTTTCACATCAATCTCCTTGGTTCTCACCAAGACTATCTAACTCAAAAAAATAAAAAATCAAAATATTTTAAAAAGTTTAAGCAGACAGGTTCTAGCTTAGACTTTTTAAATTATTCTAAAGCAAAAGCAGCCTTTACCCTTCTTAATTCTCAATGCTATGAAAATTATCTCGTTTGATGCAAGAATCAATTTGCGCGCGATCCTAAACAATTCTATAACTTCGTTAACTCTAAACGCAAATCTTCTACTTTACCCTTTTCTTTTTTCTTTAATACCACTCAAGTAAGTGAGGACTCGGCTGCTTCCGATCTCTTTGCTAACTTTTTTCAATCTACGTATTCCCCTAGTCTGCCTACTAACTTCTTTTACGCCTTGAAACTCCCATCCTATAATTGGGTTTTTTTCCCTTATATTTCTGATAGTTGCCTGCTCTCGTCCATTAACAAGATAAATCTTCCTTCTCTCCTGGGCCTGACAATATTCCTAGTTGCGTGCTTAAGGAGTGATGTTCTTCTATAATTAAACCTCTTCCAATTCTTTTTAACGTCTCTTTGGAATCCTCTGTCTTTCCTTTCTTTTGGAAAGTATCTTACATTATCCCTCTGCATAAAAAAGGTTGCAAGTGGAATATATCCAGGGGAATTGCGAAGTTGTCCGCAATCCCTAAGCTCTTCGAAAAGATAATTACTTCGACTTTGCAACACCTCTGCAAGTCAATTATCTCCCCTGCCCAACACGGTTTTGTTAAGAGTCGGTCGACTTCGACCAATTTATTGGAATTTACCTCTGTTGTAAATGAGGCATTCCTTAATAGAATGCAAACTGATGTCATCTATACTGATTTCAGTAAAGCGTTTGACTCTGTAAATCATAACCTTCTTATGCATAAACTAAGCATTTTAGGCTTCCCACCTTCCCTTCTTTTGTGGATATCATCATATCTTACAGGTAGGACTCAAAGGGTTATGCTTAGATCAGCCATATCCAAATCTGTCTTCGTTACTTCTGGAGTTCCCCAGGGTAGTCACCTAGGCCCCCTATTTTTTAAGCTCTTTATAAATGACCTTCCTTCTTCACTAGCCCATTGTCGCATACTTATGTATGCCGATGACGTGAAATTATTATAGTCTTATAAGGATCCCCCAGATCATACGCTTCTTCAAGATGATTTAAATTCTATGCACAACTGGTGTTTAACTTATCACTTGAACCTAAATTTCTAAATGCCTGTTTATGACGTTTAACAGGGTGACTCCTTAATTAGCCAACTATCACATTGACAATATACCTTTAAAACGTATATTGTCAGTCAATGACCTTGGTGTTCTTTTTGATAATAAATTAAGTTTAACACATCATATTTCCACTATAGTTAATAAAGCTAAGGGAACTCTTGAATTTATTAAACGCTGGTCTAAGGAATTTAATGATCCATTTGTCACCAAACTTCTTTACACAGCCCTAGTCCGTCCCATTCTTGAGTATTGTTCATGTGTCTGGTCTCCTCAACATGCTCATAGTCAAGCTTTAATTGAGTCCGTGCAGAAGCAGTTTTTACTCTTCGCGCTTCGTGGACTTAATTGGGACCCTAATCTTCGCCTTCCATCTTATACTAACAGACTCTTGCTTCTGAATCTTCCATCCCTTACTAATCGGAGAAGAGTCCTTGGAGTAACCTTCCTCCATAAATTAACAATCGGCGATATCTGCTCCCCATCTCTTTTAGAACGCCTTAAATTTAATATTCCCACCAGGACCACTAGGTACTACATCCCCTTATCTCTTCCTACATGCACTACTGACTACGCTTTGCACAATCGTTTTCGGGTATTATGCGCTAATTATAATGAAAAGTATAGATTGATTGACACATCTATCTCTCTCTCTTCCATCTTAAAGCTTCTCTTTACAGCCAACTCCGATATATCTCTGATTTCCACGTGCAGTAAGAATGGGTTCTTTGACATTCATTCTTCCCCTTAAATCAGAGATCTTTCGTGTTAGTTTTGGCATATTTTTATTGATCTGATTGGGGTTTTCTGGGTTTTTCCCAACCCTTGCAACAAATGTTGGATCAAATTCTTTTCTTGTTATTCCCAGATTAATGGTCTTATTACTATCTTTTTGTACCCCGTACTCTTAAAAAGAGTATAGGGGTCTATTAAGTTTGTCTGAAGCGAAATGTGCGTAACAGGCAGAAGGAGGCTTTTCCGACCCCATAAAGTATATATATTCTTGATCAGCATCAACAGCCGAGACGATATAGCGATGTCCGTCTGTCTGTCTGTCCGTCTATCCGTCCGTCTGTATGATCACCTAGATCTTTTAAACAACAAGAGCTAGAGCCACCAAATTTGGAATAAAAGACCGTCTGCTTCGCGAGCAGATCAAGTTTATTTCAAATCTTTGCCACGCCCCTTACCGCCCCCGCAAATTGTAAAAAACTATTTTCACATCACCATAACTTGAAAATGACCAAAGCTAGAAAGACCAAATTTACACATCATATGTATGGTACCATTATAACTATCATCACTAAATTTGGTCCGGATCGGACAACTATAGCCTATAGCTCACATAGGACAAATCGGCCGAAAATTCGTGATTTGTATGGAGGCATGAAGTTTTAGTAGAGCGACTGTAACCAAACTAGCACATTATGTGTATGGTACCATTATAACTATCCTTGCCAAGTTTGGTCCGGATCGGACAACTATAGCCAAACCGGCAAATCGGTCGAAAATGGGTGATTTGTATGGAGGCATGAAGTTTTAGCAGAGCGACTGTAACCAAACTAGCACATTATGTGTATGGTACCATTGTAACTATCCTCACCAAGTTTGGTCCGGATCGGACAACTATAGCCTATAGCTCCCATAGGACAAATCGGTCGAAAATTGGTGATTTGTATGGAGACATGAAGTTTTAATTGAGCGATTGCAACCAAACTAACACATTATGTGTATGGTACCATTATAACTATCCTCACCAAGTTTGGTCTGGATCGGGCAACTATAGCCTATAGCTCCCATAGGACAAATCGTTCGAAAACTACTTATTTGTATGGTAAAACGCGCACTAGAATGAGTACGGGGTCTTTTACAGTGGGCTCGCTCGACTGTAGCCTTTCTTACTTGTTTAATTTCAGTTGAATTTAAATTTAATATTTTTAATAATTACTTTTAATATTATCTAAATTTAAATTTTATATCTATTTATGTAATCATATAATTAAATACTCCCGACTGCTTTTAGTCTGCGTTAATAAACAAATAAAATAAATAAATAAAATAAATAAAATAAAAAAACATAATATTCGGAATTTTCTACATACTTAATTTCATAGTTTTTATGTATTTTTGAATATCTACATTCTGTTTTTTCTTGTTTTAATATTCTAGTAATACATTTGTTCATTACTAAATCTTTATTAGTTGCTGTAAATGCTTTATTATTTTGTATGTAATAACTGTCATGTATAGTTTTAAGTAATATTTATTCTGATATATTTTTGAATAATTAGTATTTAAAAGCTTTTTTTTTAACTGAGATGTTTTATCTTATATCATATTGATTATTTTATATTATTATACACGAGTGCTTTAATATTACTAAGTACAGAGTCGCTTAATGTCGGCTCGCTCGACTGTAGCCTTTCCTAAGCGATTTTTTTGTTAAATTTGATATTTGTACATAACAATGTGTGTAACGTAACAACAGTCTTGAAAGCGAGATCAAGAAAACTATTAAAATAAATTAATTAAATACATATTTTGGGAGTACATCGAAAATTTGTTGCTCTAAGATAATAGAGTATACAAAAACTAAAACGTACAATATTTTTGACAAACAGGGACATTTCAAAATATAACATTTAAGAAATATAAATGTAACCGAATCACTGTAGTTTACAAACATAATCTTAATTAATTGCGCATTTGTCAAAATGCCGTTAACAAGACAGAAATGACATAGAAAATAATAATAATTAATAAAGCCTTTAAGGGTCCATGTGTAAGGGGTATTGAAATATACAGAGTTCCTAAAACTGTTGAGTCAGCTCGTTGGTTTCCTGTTCCAGCTGCAGCTCCTCGCCAATCTGCTGCCACATGCTCTCAAAGCCACAGTCCAATCAGCTGGAGTCGCTGTCGTAGACGGAGTCTTCAAATGTGAAGCAATATTCATGATCGTAATCACACATTTTAAATGAAGCTCTTAAGTTCTTTCGCCAATGAGAGTTCAATTGCAATAATTTCGGTTAAAATGTTTTTATTGTCATCAGGGTAAGGAATAATGTCAAACTGTAGGATATTTATAATTTCACGTGGAATATGGGAAATGGTTAAAATTTCGTTAGTAGTTGTCTTTAACCAAGTTGATGTTTTAATATTTATTATTTTTTCAGCGTTTAAATGTGATAATGAGTCATATTTTAATAATTTAGGGTTGAATATACAAAGCCTGGTTAGTTGCATTCCCAGTTCAATGTCTTCAATGTATTCTGTGAATATTTGTTAATTGAAAATCAATAATTCAAGTCTTTGATCCACCTCATGGGTGATACTTAAACTGTTCATTACTTCTATTCTTCAGTTTTTGTTATATTAATGGTTAAATAGTGATATTCGTATTTTATGGGTAAGTTAATTGTTCCTGTTTGAAATATTAGATATCCGTTTTTACAATTAATTGGATTGATTTCCAAATTTTGACCTTTTATTGGACATATAAAGTAAAGTAGCATTAAAGTTAATAATTAGAGTTGTTAAATTATGAGGAGTTATCATCGTGATTCGGGTTATTGGTTGATCTGGAATTATCGTATTTACTTTCATTAGTTACTTTTTTATTTTTATATTTTGATTTATAATGCATTATTTTTCCACCTCTGTTTACTTCTTCATAGTGTTTATCATCTATTTGTGTAATGTTTCCTGTTTGCTTAAATGGGTTTGTGGATTTAGACCTTACTAATGGTGATTCCCTATATCTAGTATTTACTTCGAATTCGGGTCTATTTTCATTGAGTCTTTCTATTTTATTTTTCTTGTTTAACTGTGCATCATTCTCGGGAGTTCCTGCGTAAATGAAAATGTCTGCTGGTGTTCTACCAGTCTTATTATGTTTGGTTTTATGGTTATAAGTGTAAAGTATTATTTCGAATCAAGTTAGTTTATCTTCTTGATTTGTGTCAGAATTGACAATTCTCAATTTTTCATTTACTGTTTTATGAAATCATTCTATGTCTGAAATACCGTTTTTACTAGTTGTGATGGTTATATTTACGTCTTCTGATTTTAGCCAAATTTGTAGTGCGGAGCACAAGAAGGCTGAGTCTTTATCTGCTTTAATTTCAATTGGTTTTCCCATGTCATAAAATACTTTTAAAAGAGCTGTTTTAGCTTCTAACCAATCTCGGCCGTTTAGTTCGATTAAAGTTGCGTATTTGGAATATAAGTCTATACAAGATAGAAATTGTTTGTTGTCTACCATATAAAAATCAATGACATATTTTTCTCTGGGATTATGGATTTCTGGAGTTAATTCGAAGGCTAATTAAGTGTTCCTATGTTCTGTTTTTGCTTCATTGCAAACCTTGCATTCGTTAATAAGGTTTTGAATTAAATTCTGGTAATCTGGATAATAATACTTTTCTTTTAATAATAATGTCATTTTAATAATAATGTCATGTCTGTTCCTGGATGTAGTAGTTTTTGGTGTGTGTTAATTATGTATTCTTTGAATTCGGCATATGTTTGGAGGTCTGTTAGTTTTTTAGTTGATCTCATTACTTTTGTAATATTATTGGGACTAACTATTTCAACGAAAGCATTCTGGAAAGTAAGAAAATCGGCTTCGTTGTTGAAGTATATAACGCTTTTCTTTGAACATAAGTATTCTTTAATTAATTCTTTGGCATGATTGTGTGTCATTTCGACATAATTTATAAAAATTTTTGTTTTATGAAAATAGTTAGTGACGTTAACGTTATTTGAGTTACTTTTTGAAAATTCTATTTGTCTTTTAAAATAGTTGATTAGACTTTCTGTGAATGAAATGTAATATTGATTGTCTTCTTGAGCACTATGGATTGTTGCTGCTGTGACGTCAGAGGTTTCTCCTAACAAGTTTTCATCAATTTTTATTCTGGATAAAGCATCTGCAACATGGTTCTCTTTGCCTGGTACATATTTTTTGTGATAATCAAATTCATTTAGTTTTATTTTCCAGCGTTGTAATTTCATATTTGGTTCTTTAATATTGTTAAGCCAAACATGTGGTTTGTCATCACTGAGGATCTCGAATTTTCTACCGTAGAGATAAGATCGGAAATATTTTGTTGCCCAAACGATGGCTAAAAGTTCTTATTCAATTGCTGAGTAATTAATTTCATGTTCATTTAAAGTTCTACTAGCGAAACAAATTGGTTTTTGATTTTGAGACAGAACAGCTCCAATAGCTGTGTTGCTGGCATCAGTTGTGAGACAAAATGGTTTTTCGAAATTCGGATAAACTAATATTGGATCGGACGATATAAGTACTTTTAATTTTTCAAAAGCCGAAATGTAATTTGGTTCGTTGATATTTATACTTGCACCTTTCTTTAATTTTAAAGTCATTGGCTTTACAACGTGTGCGAAGTTAGGAATAAATTTTCTATAATAACCACAAAGACCTAAAAATGATTTTATTTCTTTGGGGGTCTTTGGTATTGGAATATTTTGCATGGCAGAGATTTTTGTTGGATTTGCTTTTATTCCTTCTGTTGTTATTATGTGTCCAAGGAATTCAGTTTCTTTTTTCATGAATTCACATTTGTCTAATTTCAATTTTAAATGATAATAGATGTTCTTCCAATGAAGTGGAATACACTATTATATCATCCATGTATACTAAACAAACTTTATAAATTAGGTCTTCTAATAGATTGTTCATACAACCTTGAAATGTTGTTGGGGCGTTTTTTAATCCAAAAGGCATTCGAGTATATTCGTAATGTCCATTTTTAGTTGAAAAAGCTGTTTTTGGTATACTATTTGGGTCCATTTGTATCTGATGAAATCCTTTGGCAAGGTCAATTGTGGTAAAATACTGACATTTTCGAAGTTTGTCTAGTATGTCATCCATGACTGGAATAGGATATTTATCATCGATTGTTATTTCGTTTAAGTTTCGATAGTCAATAACTATACGGAACTTTTCTTTACCTGATGCATCACGTTTCTTTGGCACAATTCAAATTGGTGAGCAATAAGGGGAGTTTGATTTGCGAATTATGCCTTGTTCAATCATTTCTTTGATTTGTTTGTCGACTTCTTCGTCGATTGTTTGCGCATACTTGTATGGACGCTTTTGAATTGGGTCTTCGTGTTTAGTTTGGATGACATGCTTAATTGTACTGGTGAAAGTCAAATTTTCACTTTCTTTGTACTGAATGTCACTAAACTCGAAAAGAATTTTGGTTAGTTTAGTTTTTTCTTCATCGTTTAGATGTTCTAATCGGAATTGATATGTTTCATTTAACTCATTATTTATAGCGTAATTTACTGCTATGTCATTTGTTTGGGGCGGATCAAGGCATTGAAATGCGGTCTTGTCCTTGACAGAATCCTCACGATCATATCTCATTTAAAATGATTGCTCGTTAAGAATAACTGTTTTTTGTTTATAGTCAATTCTTGCTTCACAGGATTCTAGATATTCTCTACCTAGTAGAATATCATTATTTTCGGAAAAGTTGTGTAAACAAGTAAGAAAGACTACAGTCCAGCTAGCCGACTGTAGAAGACCCCGTACTCATAGTATTTGCAATAAAAGACTTTGAAACAAAACCATCAGTTTGTAATAGGGATGCCAATCGCCAAGAAAATGCCGATATCTATATTAATTAAAATATCACATCAAATCAAATATCGATATTATCAACAACTGAATTCAAATACGCTATAGATATGGACATAATGACCAAATATCGCATTCGATATCATATCGCAATTATAATTACTATCGTATTGAATATCGATATATGATTTATCGTATCGTATGCATACATGTGCGTGGATCGTCCGTGAACAGTGCTGTCGCTACACAAGCAGCGAAAACGTTCGCTCACATGTTTATATGCTTCTGTCTTGCTTGCACACATGCATTATTTTTGTAACGTGTCTAGCTCTTTTGTTTATTGTCCGATTAGTATGCAACTTTCAGGTTAGTTTGTGATACTTTGTCTCCAAACGAATTTGAAATTACAATACCGTACGATAAGTGCATATGCCTTAAAAATGGCACTGAAGTTTGAAAATTAGTTCATTCTTGTGGAAAAACGGGGCGTGGCAGTCCAAAAATTTTAATGACAATGCATTTATGTTGTCTTTAGCAACCTGTATACCAAAAATGGTACTCCTACGTGCTATAGTTACTGAGATATTCAGTTAAAGCATCAATTTTTTTCTAGGTGAGCATAGTTTTTTACAATTTGCGGGGGCGGTAAGGGGCGTGGCAAAGATTTGAAATAAACTTGATCTGCCTGACATAAAAACGGACTTTCATTCCAAATTTAGTGGCTCTAGCTTTTTTAGTTTAAAAGATCCAGGTGTTCATACAGACGGACGGACAGACAGACAGACGGACATCGCTATATCGTCTCGGCTGTTGATGCTGATCAAGAATATATATACTTTATGGGGTCGGCCACGCCTCCTTCTGCCTGTTACGCACATTACGCACAAACTTAATAGACCCCTCTACTCTTTTTTAGAGTACGGGGTCTAAAAAAAACAAGAAAGAATGCTATAGTCGCCTCGCGACTTTAGGATACCCGTTACTCAGTTTAATTATATTATTAACAATATAATATATTATTAATAATATTAATAATATTACAATCGGTTAGGTAATCGACCCTATTGATTTTAATTCAGATGACTTGAGAAACGCAGAAAATTTTCATACAAAATCATATTTACAGCGTATTTTTGACCGATCGTCCCTATGGGAGCTATACGATATAGTCGTCCGATTTGGATGAAACTTAGTCAATATGTTTATATTATTGACAGATATATTCTGTGTAAGTTTCACTTCGATTGGTTGGCCAACGCAAAAGTTATTCATATAAATTCATATTTGGAGCGTATTTTTGACCGATTGTCCCTATGGGAGCTATATGATATAGTTGTGCGATTTGGATCAAACTTAGTCAATATGTTTATATTATTGACAGATATATTCTGTGTAAGTTTCACTTCGATTGGTTGGCCAACGCAAAAGTTATTCATATAAATTCATATTTGGAGCGTATTTTTGACCGATTGTCCCTATGGGAGCTATATGATATAGTTGTCCGATTTGGATCAAACTTGGTCAGTATACGTAATCCCTAGACGTGTACTTTCTGTGTCAATTTGGTTTAGATAGCATTACTAACAAACAAGAAAGAATGCTATAGTCGCCTCGCGACTTTAGGATACCCGTTACTCAGTTTAATTATATTATTAACAATATAATATACTATTAATAATATTAATAATATTACAATCGGTTAGGTAATCGACCCTATTGATTTTAATTCAGATGACTTGAGAAACGCAGATAATTTTCATACAAAATCATATTTACAGCGTATTTTTGACCGATCGTCCCTATGGGAGCTATACGATATAGTCGTCCGATTTGGATGAAACTTAGTCAATATGTTTATATTATTGACAGATATATTCTGTGTAAGTTTCACTTCGATTGGTTGGCCAACGCAAAAGTTATTCATATAAATTCATATTTGGAGCGTATTTTTGACCGATTGTCCCTATGGGAGCTATATGATATAGTTGTGCGATTTGGATCAAACTTAGTCAATATGTTTATATTATTGACAGATATATTCTGTGTAAGTTTCACTTCGATTGGTTGGCCAACGCAAAAGTTATTCATATAAATTCATATTTGGAGCGTATTTTTGACCGATTGTCCCTATGGGAGCTATATGATATAGTTGTCCGATTTGGATCAAACTTGGTCAGTATACGTAATCCCTAGACGTGTACTTTCTGTGTCAATTTGGTTTAGATAGCATTACTAACAAAAAAGTTTTCTATACTAAAACATGCTATTTTTACCTGTTTTTACCTTTGTATGCACATAGAACGCCCTAAAGTGGGCGTGTCAAAAAACAAAAGCAAACTTGTACTGCTTGGGCATTTTATCTTTCGTTTGCGACCACTCGGGCCTTTCTAGCTCTTATAGTCTCTGAGATCCTTTTGTTCACACAGACGGACAGACGGACAGACGGACGGACGGACGGACGGACAGACGGACAGACGGACATGGCTATATCGACTCGGCTTGTCATGCTGATCAAGAATATATATACTTTATGGGGTCTGCCATGTCTCCTTCTCCCTGTTACATACATTGCAACGAATACAATATACCCTTTTACTCTACGAGTAACGGGTATAAAAGTTTTCTATACTAAAACATGCTATTTTTACCTGTTTTTACCTTTGTATGCACATAGAACGCCCTAAAGTGGGCGTGTCAAAAAACAAAAGCAAACTTGTACTGCTTGGGCATTTTATCTTTCGTTTGCGACCACTCGGGCCTTTCTAGCTCTTATAGTCTCTGAGATCCTTTTGTTCACACAGACGGACAGACGGACAGACGGACAGACGGACAGACGGACGGACGGACGGACGGACAGACGGACAGACGGACAGACGGACATGGCTATATCGACTCGGCTTGTCATGCTGATCAAGAATATATATACTTTATGGGGTCTGCCATGTCTCCTTCTCCCTGTTACATACATTGCAACGAATACAATATACCCTTTTACTCTACGAGTAACGGGTATAAAAACAACGTTCCTTGTGATTTAATTTTGGGTCTAAAGTCAATAAAAGCACCGGAGAAAATATTTTACCTAAAATTAAAAGTGTCTTCTCAAAATTTAGTATTGACAATATTGATGAGATCATATTTGTAACATATAGGGGCAGTAACATTATAAAAGCATAAGAAAACAAAATAAGGCTTTATTGCATCAGTCATCTTTTAAACAATTGCTTAGAACAAGCATTTACAGAAACAACGGATCTGGACGAAACAGTGACGATATGCAAAAAAATTGTAAGGTACTTCAAAAAAGCCAATTTGCAGCATAAATTAAGCACTTCTTTAAAGAGTTCATGCCCAACCAGCTGGAGCTCAAACTATGCAATGCTGAAATCTATCGCCGATAATTGGGTGGCTGTCAAAAGAATATTGAGCGAGAAAAGGGACCGAACGATTGACTGATATCAATAATTTAACATTAACAAGTAAGAAAGGCTACAGTCGAGCGAGCCGTAAAAGACCCCGTATTCAATCTAGTGCGCGTTTTACCATACAAATAAGTAGTTTTCGAACGATTTGTCCTATGGGAGCTATAGGCTATAGTTGCCCGATCCAGACCAAACTTGGTGAGGATAGTTATAATGGTACCATACACAAAATGTGTTAGTTTGGTTGCAATCGCTCAACTAAAACTTCATGTCTCCATACAAATCACCCATTTTCGACCGATTTGTCCTATGGGAGCTATAGGCTTTAGTTGTCCGATCCGGACCACACTTGGTGAGGATAGTTATAATGGTACCATACACATAATGTGTCAACTAAAACTTCATGTCTCCATACAAATCACCCATTTTCGACCGATTTGTCCTATGGGAGCTATAGGCTATAGTTGTCCGATCCGGACCAAACTTGGCGAGGGTAGTTATAATGGTACCATACACATAATGTGTTAGTTTGGTTGCAATCGCTCAACTAAAACTTTATGCCTCCATACAAATCACGAATTCTCGGCCGATTTGTCCTATGGGAGATATAGGCTATAGTTGTCCGATGCGGACCAAATTTAGTGAGAATAGTAAGATAGGTACCATTCACATAATTTGGTCTCCCTAGCTCTAGTCGTTTTCAAGTTATGGTGATGTGAAAATAGTTTTTTACTATTTGCGGGGACGGTAAGGGGCGTGGCAAAGATTTGAAATAAACTTGATCTGCTCGCGAAGCAGACGGACTTTCATTCCAAATTTGGTGGCTCTAGCACTTGTAGTTTAAGAGATCTAGGTGATCGTACAGACGGACGGACAGACAGATAGACGGACAGACGCACATCGCTATATCGTCTCGGCTGTTGATTCTGATCAAGAATATATATACTTTATGGGGTCGGAAAAGCCTCATTCTGCCTGTTACGCACATTTCGCTTCAGACAAACTTAATAGACCCCTATACTCTTTTTTAGAGTACGGTGTCTTAAAATGTTAATTGGGTTGCCCTCAATTTAAAAATTTTTTGTGATATGCGAGCGCAATATATCAGACATCTCATCAATTGCAACATTAAAGAATACAATAAAAACAAAAGATGTTGACATATAGACAACAAATATGAACATAAGGCACAATGTGGCGTTTTTTCTGTACCCTCCGGCTGCACATGTGCAGGATACAGACCAGGCCGACATTAAAGAGCAGTGTGTTTCAGAAATGTTAAAATTTTATATTTCAAAAGAAAGTGATACAACACAACATATTTCTAGTCCATATTCATCAAGCACAGATTCCACTTTTTCAGAGCCGTCACCAAGCTCAAGATCTTTTTAAAAACCAGAATTTTTTTCCCAACACTAGTTACTCCACCGTCTTATAACAAATCAACAGAATCTCCAATAGATGAAATAGAACAATATTATAGAGAAAGGGTTATTTTAAGTCATGATTTCGATGTATTGCAGTGGTGGAGAGTAAATGAAAATCGTTATCCTCTTCTGTCAAAGCTGGCATTAAAGTTTCTTTTAATACCTGCAAGTAGTGCATCGGCTGAAAGAGTATTTTCATTAGCAGGCTGTTGAAATACCCCTATTCAAACAATCAAAGTGTACCATTAGTCAACACTATTTTGACATTGTGCCGATATGTATATCTGGTCACATCTATATTCTAATCTCTTCTTCTATATACTTCCTTGAACAATTGTGCATGTGGTGTGGTGTTGCAGTTGAAAATAGACAATAATATAAATCTTATAAAATAATAACAATCAATCAAAAGGAGTTCTATATTTAAACAGGTGTACTTTCACGGTCATTAAGGCGAGTCTTACAACAGGTTATGGGCCCAGTCCATGTCAATTTAAAGTGACTAATTAGAACAATAAATAATTGAGAAATTAGATTCCATTTTGCGTGATACATATATATATATTTTTTGTGCGTGTGTCAGCTAGCATATACATATCAGGATGGAAAAAGTAAAATATAATATCAAGCCGATCAATGGCGAAAAATATTCCATATGGAAATTTAGAATTAGGGCATTGTTTGCCGATATGAATATACTACAAGTAATCGATAATGAGATGTCTAACGAAGTAGACGATGTTTGGACAAAAGCAGACCGATGTGCGAAAAATACAATAATTTATTACTTGGGCGATTTGTTTCTAAGCTTTGCTGCAAGTGACTTCTCGGCGCGTCAAATTATTGACAGCCTAGACGCCATATATGAGCGTAGAAGCCTTGCGTCGCAGTTAGCTGCGCGCAAACGTTTAATTTCTCTTAAGCTATTAAGTGAAACGCCGCTGCCGAGTCATTTCATTATTTTTGATGACATTGTAAGTGAATTATTAGCGGCAGGCGCGAAGATGGCCGAAATGGACAAGTTCGCACATTTACTCCAGACTCTTCTTTCGTCTTATAATAGTGTCATCACGGCCATTGAAACCTTATCGGATGAAACTCTAACATTAGCCTTTGTCAAAAATAAGTTGCTAGATTATGAAATAACAAGAAAGAAAAGTACAGTCGAGCACGCCCGACTGTAGAATACTCTCTGCAATTTATTCCCGATCATTTAATAAAATCGGTATCCAAGTATATCCATTGATACTTGCAACAAAACACGTTGAAACAAAAACATCTGATTGTATGTATGCACATATACATTTGACATTATAAGTATGCACGCACATATGTATGTGTGTATATGTAATACATACACAATTGGTTGGCACAGCCAGCATTCGCGGGCAGCGCTGCCGCTAAAAAGCAGCGAAAACGTTTGCTCACATGTTTGTATGTTTCTGTCTAGCTTGTACACATGCAGTGAAATGGCGTTAAATTATAAACTTTGTTACGTGTCTAGCTCTTCTGTTTATAGTCCGATTTATATGCAACTTTCAGGATAGTTTGATATACTTTGTCTTCAAACGAATGTGAAATAACAATACTGTACGATAAGAACATATGCCTTAAAATCGGCATTGAAGTTTGAAAGTTATTTTATTTCTTGTGGGGAAAGGGGGCGTGGCAGTCCAAATTTTTTAATAACGATGCATTTATGCCGTCTTAAGGAACCTACATACAAAATTTGGTGTTCCTAAGTGTCATAGTTACTGAGATATTTGACTAAAACATCAATTTTTTACGAGGTGTGTCTAGTTTTTTGCTCATTGTGGGCGAACGGGGCGTGGCATCGAAAAGAAAAAGATTCTTGTATTGACTGACTTAATATCGAGTCGATTGTGACTAAATTCAAACTTGTAGCTGTTACCATCTCTGAAATTTGTTTGTTCATACGGACAGACAGACAGACAGACGGACAGACGGAAATGGCTATATCGACTCGGCTTGTGATGCTGATCAAGAATATATATACTTTATGGGGTCTGCCACGCCTCCTTCTGCCTGTTACATACTTTTCACAAACCCAATATACTCTCTCTTGCACAGAGTATAAAAATAAGGAATGAGACTTTGGACACAAGTAAGAAAGTAATGAAGGCAGTGGTTAAAAGTAAGAGCAATTTTAGTAGGAATAGTTTCTTTAATAATAACAAGAAAGAATGCTATAGTCGCCTCGCGACTTTAGGATTCCCGTTACTCAGTTTAATTATATTATTAACAATGGGATATAATAATTATAATAGGACAATTGTTTAGTTAATCGGCCCCTTTTGATTTTAATTCAGATGACTTGGGAAACACAGAAAATTTTCATACAAATTCATATTTACAGCGTATTTTTGACCGATCGTCCCTATGGGAGCTATACGATATAGTCGTCCAATTTGAATGAAACTTGATCAGCATGTTTATATTATTGACAAATATATTCTGTGTGAGTTTCACTAAAATTGCTTGGCCAACGCAAAAGTTATTTATATAAATTCATATTTGGAGCGTACTTTTGACCAATTGTCCCTATGGGAGCTAAACAAAAAACAAAAACAAACTTGTACTGCTTGGGCATTTTATCTTTCGTTTGCGACCACTCGGGCCTTTATAGCTCTTATAGTCTCTGATATCCTTTTGTTCATACAGACGGACAGACGGAGCGACGGACAGACGGACAGACGGACATGGCTATATCGACTCGGCTAGTCATGCTGATCAAGAATATATATACTTTATGGGGTCTGTCATGCCTCCTTCTCCCTGTTACATACATTCCAACGAATACAATATACCCTTTTACTCTACGAGTAACGGGTATAAAAATACAAAGGCTATGAATTCTTTTGAGCACAAAGCTAAAATTAATATTAAATGTCATCACTGTGGCAAAGGGGGTCATATCAAAAAGAACTGTTACCATTATAAAAGAATCACAAATGAAAAAAAATAGAAAAAATAACAGTGCTCAGCTGGCAACATCACAACAAGGTTTCGCGTTCATGATCAAAAGTGTTCTAAGTGCCTCAGTCAATAATGAACTCGGTTTTATACTCGATTCTGGAGCAACCGATCATTTAATTAATGATGATTCGTTGTATGCTGATTTTGTTACTCTGAAATATCCAGTAAAAATTGCTGTTGCTAAAGATGGCGAAAATATCTTTGCTACAAAGCGAGGCATTGTGCGTTTGAAAAATGAATACGCAATCATACTGGAGGATATCCTTTACTGCAAGGAGGCAACTGCAAACCTGATGTCTGTCGAAAATCTACAACAGGCCGGGATGTCAATTAAATTTGACTCTGATGGAGTCTCTATTTCGAAGAGTGGAGTGACAGTGGTTTAAAATGCAGGTATGTCAAACAATGTACCAGTCGTTAAATTCCAAGCGTTCTCTGTGGATGCGAGGAATAAGAAAAATTATCGTTTGTGGGATGAGAGGTTAGGTCATATCAGTAATGGAAAACTATTTGAAATAAAAAGACAAAATTTATTTAATGACGTCAGCCTTCTGAAAAGTTTAGAAACAACAAATGATATTTGTGAATCATGCCTAAATGGAAAACAGGCTAGGTTGCCATTTAGAAAATCCAAAGATAAAAGTCATATCAAACGACATTTATTTATCATTCACTCAGACGTTTGTGGCCCAATCTCACCAGTGACCCTAGATGATAAAAATTATTATGTGATCTTTGTAGATCAATTTACACACTACTGTCTGACCTATTTGTTGAAGTACAAGTCGGATGTATTCAACATGTTTAAAGATTTTGTGGCAAAGAGCGAAGCTCATTTTAATCTGAAGATTGTCAATCTATGTATTGATAACGGTAGAGAATATCTCTCAAATGAGATGCGTGAGTTTTGCTTAAGCCAAGGGATAACTTATCATTTGACTGTGCCTCATACACCACAATTAAAAGGTGTTTCTGAACGAATGATAAGAACCATTACCGAAAAAGCTCGTGCTATGGTAAATGGTGCAAAATTAGAAAAGTGCTTCTGGGGGGAAGCAGTATTAACTGCAACATATTCATTCAATAGATCTCCAAGCAGAGCTCTTGGTGTTAATTAAGAGACTCCCTATGAAATGTGGCACAATAAAAAACCAAATTTGAATGATTTAAGAGTCTCCGGCTCAACCGTGTATGTGCACAATAAAAAAAAACAAGGAAAATTTAATGAAAAATCATTCAATACTATTCTTGTGGGCTATGATTCAAATGGTTTTAAATTGTGGGACACAATTAAAGAAAAATTTATTGTGGCAAGGGATGTTGTTGTCGACGAATATGGTTTATTCTAGAATTAACAAGTAAAAAAGGCTACAGTCGAGCTAGCCGACTGTAAAAGACCCCGTACTCATAGTATTTGCAATAAAACACTTTGAAACAAAACCATCAGTTTGTAATAATGATGATAGTCGCCAAGAAAATGCCGATATCGATATTAATTAAAATATCACATCAAATCAAATATCGATATTATCAACAACTGAATTCAAATACGGTATATCGCTATAGATAAAGACATAATGACCAAACATCACACTCGATATCATATCGCAATTATAATTACTATTGTATTGAATATCGATATATGATTTATCGTATCGTATGCATACATGTACGTGCATCGTCCGCGAGCAGCGCTGTCGCTACACAAGCAGCGAAAACGTTCGCTCACATGTTTATATGCTTCTGTCTTGCTTGCACACATGCATTGACATTGCGTGCAATTGTTAACTTTGTTACGTGTTACGTGTACGATAAGTGCATATGCCTTAAAAATGGCATTGAAGTTTGAAAATTATTTCATTCTTGAGGAAAAACGGGGCGTGGCAGTCCAAAAATTTTAATGACAATGCTTTTGTGCTGTCTCTAGCAACCTGTATACAAAAATGGTACTCCTAAGTGCTATAGTTACTGAGATATTCGGTTAAAGCATCAATTTTTTCCTAGGTGAGAATAGTGTTTTACAGTTTGCGGGGGCGGTTAGGGGCGTGGCAAAGATTTGAAATAAACCTGATCTGCTCGCGAAGCAGACGGACTTTAATTCAAAATTTGGTGGCTGTAGCTTTTGTAGTTTAAACAAGAAAGAAAAGTACAGTCGCCCGACGCCCGACCGTAGAATACTCTCTGCAATTTATTCCCGATCATTAAATAAAATCGGTATCCAAGTATATCAATTGATACTTGCAACAAAACACGTTGAAACAAAAACATCTGATTGTACGTATGCACATATACATTTGACATTATAAGTATGAACGCACATATGTATGTGTGTATATGTAATACATACACAATTGGTTGGCACAGCCAGCATTCGCGGGCAGCGCTGCCGCTGGAAAGCAGCGAAAACGTTTGCTCACATGTTTGTATGTTTCTGTCTCGCTTGTACACATGCAGTGAAATGACGTTAAATTATAAACTTTGTTACGTGTCTAGCTCTTCTGTTTATAGTCCGATTTATATGCAACTTTCAGGATAGTTTGATATACTTTGTCTTCAAACGATTGTGAAATTGCAATACTGTACGATTAGAACATATGCCTTAAAATCGGCATCGAAGTTTGAAAGTTATCTTATTTCTTGTGGAAAAAGGGGCGTGGCAGTCTAAAGTTTTTAATGGCAATGCATTTATGCCGTCTCAAGGAACGTACATACCAAAATTGGTGTAACTAAGTGCCACATTTACTGAGATATTCGCCCAAAACATCAATATTTACGAGGTATGTTTAGTTTTTGCTCATTGTGGTGGGGGCGTGGCATCGAAAAAAAAATTCTTGTATTGACTGACTTAATATCGAGTCGATTGTGACTAAATTCAAACTTGTAGCTGTTACCATCTCTGAAATCTGTTTGTTCATACGGACAGACAGACAGACAGACGGACAGACAGACGGTATATCGGACTCGGCTTGTGATGCTGATCAAGAATATATCGACTCTTCTGCCTGCTACATACTATTTTTTTTCACAAACCCAATATACTCTCTCTTGCAGAGAGTATAGCAAAAAAGAAAAGTACAGTCGACCACGCCTGACCGTACAATACTCTCTGCATTTTATTCACGATCATTTTAATAAAGTCGGTATCCAAGAATATCATCTGATGATACTTGCAATAAAACACGTTGAAACAAAAACATCTGTTTGTATGTATACACACACATATACATTTGACATTATAAGTATGAACGCACATATGTATGTGTGTATATGTAATACATACACAATTGGTTGGCACAGCCAGCATTCGCGGGCAGCGCTGCCGCTGGAAAGCAGAGAAAACGTTTGCTCACATGTTTGTATGTTTCTGTCTCGCTTGTACACATGCAGTGAAATGACGTTAAATTATAAACTTTGTTACGTGTCTAGCTCTTCTGTTTATAGTCCGATTTATATGCAACTTTCAGGATAGTTTGATATACTTTGTCTTCAAACGATTGTGAAATTGCAATACTGTACGATTAGAACATATGCCTTAAAATCGGCATCGAAGTTTGAAAGTTATCTTATTTCTTGTGGAAAAAGGGGCGTGGCAGTCTAAAGTTTTTAATGACAATGCATTTATGCCGTCTCAAGGAACGTACATACCAAAATTGGTGTAACTAAGTGCCACATTTACTGAGATATTCGCCCAAAACATCAATATTTACGAGGTATGTTTAGTTTTTTGCTCATTGTGGTGGGGGCGTGGCATCGAAAAAAAAAAATTCTTGTATTGACTGACTTAATATCGAGTCGATTGTGACTAAATTCAAACTTGTAGCTGTTACCATCTCTGAAATCTGTTTGTTCATACGGACAGACAGACAGACAGACGGACAGACAAACGGACATGGCTATATCGACTCTGCCTGCTACATACTATTTTTTTTCACAAACCCAATATACTCTCTCTTGCAGAGAGTATAGCAAAAAAGAAAAGTACAGTCGACCACGCCTGACCGTACAATACTCTCTGCATTTTATTCCCGATCATTTTAATAAAGTCGGTATCCAAGAATATCATCTGATGATACTTGCAATAAAACACGTTGAAACAAAAACATCTGTTTGTATGTATACACACACATATACATTTGACATTATATGTATGCACGCACATATGCATGTGTGTATATGTAATACATACACAATTGGTTGGCACAGCCAGCATTCGCGGGCAGCGCTGCCGCTAGAAAGCAGCGAAAACGTTCGCTCACATGTTTGTATGTTTCTGTCTCGCTTGCACACATGCAGTGAAATGGCGTTAAATAATAAACTTTGTTACGTGCCTAGCTCTTTTGTTTATAGTTCGATTTATATGCAACTTTCAGGATAGTTTGATATATTTTGTCTGCAAAAGATTTTCAAATTACAATACTGTACGATAAGAACATATGCCTTAAAATCGGCATCGAAGTTTAAAAGTTATTTTATTTCTTGTGGGAAAAGGGGGCGTGGCAGTTAAAAAATTTCATTATACTTATGCCTTCATTAGGAACTTGCATACCAAAATTTGTGTTCCTAAGTGCCATAGTTACTGAGATATTCGCCCAAAACATCAATTTTTTAAGATGTATGTTTAGTTTTTTGCTCATTGTGGGCGAATGGGGCGTGGCATCGAAAAAAAAAGATTCTTGTATTGACTGACTTAATATCGAGTCGATTGTGACTAAATTCAAACTTGTAGCTGTTACCATCTCTGAAATCTGTTTGTTCATACGGACAGACAGACAGACAGACGGACAGACAGACAGACAGACAGGCAGACAGACAGACGGACATGGCTATATCGACTCGGCTTGTGATGCTGATCAAGAATATATATACTTTATGGGGTCTGCCACGCCTCCTTCATCCTGTTACATACTTTTTTTTTCACAAACCCAATATACTCTCTCTTGCAGAGAGTATAATGAGGAAGATTATTTCCCGAATGAGAGTAGGGAATGTGATCACGTGCAATTTCCGAATAATATTAAGGAAAGAAAACAAATTTATCTCCTGAATGAAAGTAAGGATTTATGTATTGAAAATGAGAGTATGAATTGTAATAAAGCTGATCAATCAAATAATGCCACTGAAAATAATGAAGATAACAATGAAATATGTAGAAAAAGTGAAAGAATAAAGGCCAAGGCTCGTGTATCCTATAATGAAGATAACGACAGCCTGGATAAATATATTTTAAACCCTCATACAGTTTTCAATGACGTTCCGAATTCTTTTGATAAAATAAAAACAGAGTTGAAAGCGCACGATGTTAATAATACGTGGACAATTGTGAAAAAGCCAGAAAACAAGAATATAGTTGATAGCAGATGGGTTTTCACAAATAAATATAACAAGTAAGAAAGGCTACAGTCAAGCGAGCCGACTGTAAAAGACCCCGTACTCCTTCTAGTGCGCGTTTTCCATACAAATCACCAATTTTCGACCGATTTGACCTGTGGGAGCTATAGGCTATAGTTGTCCGATCCGGACCAAACTTGGTGAGGATAGTTATAATGGTACCATACACATAATGTGATAGTTTGGTTGCAATCGCTCAACTAAAACTTCATGTCTCCATACAAATCACCCATTTTCGACCGATTTGTCCTATGGGAGCTATAGGCTATAGTTGTCCGATCCGGACCAAACTTGGTGAGGATAGTTATAATGGTACCATACACATAATATGTTAGTTTGGTTGCAATCGCTCAACTGAAACTTCATGTCTCCATACAAATCACCAATTTTCGACCGATTTGTCCTATGGGAGCTATAGACTATAGTTGTCCGATCCGGACCAAACTTAGTGAGGATAGTTGTAATGGTACCATACACATAATATGTTAGTTTGGTTGCAATCGCTCAACTAAAACTTCATGTCTCCATACAAATAACCAATTTTCGACCGATTTGTCCAATGGAAGCTATAGGCTATAGTTGCCCGATCCGGATCAAACTTGGTGAGGATAGTTATAGTGGTACCATACACATAATGTGTGAATTTGGTCCCTCTAGCACTTTTCGTTTTCAAGTTATGGTTATGATAAAATTGTTTTTTACAATTTGCGGGGGCGGTAGGGGGCGTGGCAAAGATTTGAAATAAAGTTGATCTGCTCGCGAAGCAGACGGACTTTCATTCTAAATTTGGTGGTTCTAGCTCTTATAGTTTAGAAGATCCAGGAGTTCATACAGACGGACGGACGGACGGACAGACGGACATTGGTATATCGTCTCGGCTGTTGATGCTGATCAAGAATATATATAATTTATGGGGTCGGCCACGCCTCCTTCTGCCTGTTACGCACATTTCGCTTCAGACAAACCTAATAGACCCTACTCTTTTTTAGAGTACGGGGTCTAATAATGAACTCGGAGTTCCTATTAAATATAAAGCTAGATTAGTCGGATGAGGATTCACCCAGAAGTACCAAGTCGATTATGAGGAAACATTTGCTCATGTTGCTAGAATTGCAAGCTTTCGATTTTTATTATCACTTGCAGTACAATATAATTTGAAGGTTCATCAAATGGACGTTATAACAGCTTTCTTAAATGGAACGCTGGATGAGGAGATATATATGCAACCCCCTCAAGGCGTATCTTGCAATGCTGGATATGTATGTAAATTAAATAAGGCAATTTACGGGCTCAAACAAGCAGCTAGATGCTGGTTTCGAGTTTTAGAGCAAGCATTGAAAGAATGTGAGTTTGTAAATTTTCCAGTAGATCGCTGCATATACATTGTTGAACGGCACAGTGCACTCAAACCAAATGTACGAGCAGCAACAATTATGTGGTGTGAGCAAAACACTCATGTTTCACAGTTATGTTTTCGAGTGTCTTCAACTTTTATGCGTGTGCAGGGCATTGAGCACTGATCGCTGGTTTGTATTTTAGTCGCTTTGTTTCAGTTGTTAATTGATGCCTTAGAAAACATAAGCAAAATCACTGAAACGTCGGAGTAAAATTGATTGTGGAACGTACACTTTAGCACAAAAAGAAGTGTTATATGGAACATTTTACTTTCCATTGTTAAAAAAGACGACAGTGCCGTGGAAGGGAAAAGTGTCGGCGACAGACAAAGCAGAGCTATTGCAAAATGCAGTCAATGGATTGTACAAGATTGTCAGCCGTTTTCATCAGCAGCCGGCCCGGATTTAAAAGCATGTTGGAGTTTTTTATGAAAATTGGTGCCACCTATGGGGATCACATAGATGTGGATGACTTGCTGCCCAGTCCATCAACGTCCACAAAGACGCTGAAGAAACAAGTAGGAAAGGCTACAGTCGAGCTAGCCGACTGTAAAAGACCCCGTACTCATAGTATTTGCAATAAAACACTTTGAAACAAAACCATCAGTTTGTAATAGGAATGTAAGTCGTCAAGAAAATGTCGATATCGATATTAATTAAAGTATCACATTAAATCACATATGGCGTTCGATATCGATATTATCAACAACTGAAATCAAATACGATATCGACATAATCACCAATTATCGCGTTCAATATTATATCGCAATTATAATTACTATCGTATTGAATATCGATATATGATTTATCGTATCGTATGTGTATGCATCGTTTGCGAGCAGCGCTGTCACTACACAAGCAGCGAAAACGTTCTATGATTCTGTCTCCCTTGCACACATGCATTGACATTCCGTGCAATTGTATACTTTGTTAAGTGTCTATCTTATTAGTTTATTGTCTGATTTGTATGCAACTTTCAGGATAGTTTGTGATACTCAGTCTTCGGACACATTTCAAATTATAGTACCGTACGACAAGTGCAAATGGCTTAAAAATGGCATTGATGTTTTAAAATTATTTCATTCGTGTGGGAAAACGGGGCGTTGCAGTTCAAAAATTTGACAATGCATTTATGGTGTCTCTAGCAACCTGTATACCAAAAATGGTACTCCTAAGTGCTATAGTTACTGAGATATTCGCTAAAAACATAAATATTTTCCTAGGTGACCATAGTTTTTTAAAATTTTGCGGGAGTGGTAAGGGGCGTGGTAAAGATTTGAAATAAACTTGATCTGCCTGACATAAAGACGGACTTTCATTCTAAATTTGGTGGCACTAGCTTTTGTAGTTTAAAAGATCCAGGTGTCCATACGGACAGACGGACGGACGGACAGACGGACATTGCTATATCGTCTCGGCAGTTAATGCTGATCAAGAATATATATACTTTATGGGGTCGGCCACGCCTCCTTCTGCCTGTTACGCACATTTCGCTTCAGACAAACATAATAGACCCCTCAACTCTTTTTTAAAGTACGGGGTCTAAAAATAGGGTTGATATCCTCGGAGATTAAAAGAGCAGCAGATACTGCAGGATTAGCTGCCACGGTCGATATGTGGTCTGACCAATATTTACATCGAAACTTTTTAGGTATCACACTTCATTATCAACAAGTAAGAAAGGCTACATTCGAGCTAGCCGACTGTAGAAGACCCCGAACTCATAGTATTTGTAATAAAACACTTTAAAACAAAACCATCAGTTTGTAATAGGGATGCTAATCGCCAAGAAAATGCCGATATCTATATTAATTAAAATATCACATCAAATCAAATATCGATATTATCTACAACTGAATTCAAATACTCTATAGATATGGACATAATGACCAAATATCGCATTCGATATCATATCGCAATTATAATTACTATCGTATTGAATATCGATATGTGATTTATCGTATCGTATGCATACATGTGCGTGCATCGTCCGCGAGCAGCGCTGTCGCTACACAAGCAGCGAAAACGTTCGCTCACATGTTTGTATGCTTCTGTCTTGCTTGCACACATGCATTGACAATCCGTGCAACTGTTAACCAAAAATGAAACTCCTAAGTGCTATAGTTACTGAGATATTCGGTTAAAGCATCAATTTTTTCCTAGGTGAGCATAGTTTTTTACAATTTGCGGGGGCGGTTAGGGGCGTGGCAAAGATTTGAAATAAACTTGATCTGCTCGCGAAGCAGACGGACTTTCATTCCAAATTTGTTGGCTCTAGCTTTTGTAGTTTAAACAAGTAAGAAAGGCGACAGTCGAGCGAGCCGACTGGAAAAGACCCCGTACTCCTTCTAGTGCGCGTTTTCCCATACAAATCAACAATCTTCGACCGATTAGTCCTATGCTAGTTATAGACTATAGTTGTCCGATCCTGACCAAACTTGGTGAGGACAGTAACAATGGCATCATACACATAATATGCTAGTTTGGTTGCAATCGCTCAACTAAAACTTTATGTCTCCATACAAATCACCAATTTTCGAGCGATTTGTCCAATGGGAGCTAAAGGTTATAGTTGTGTGAATTTGGTCTCTCTAGCTCTAATCGTTTTCAAGTTATGGTGATGTGAAAAAAGTTTTTTACAATTTGCGGGGGCGGTAGGGGGCGTGGCAAAGATTTGAAATAAACTTGATCTGCTCGCGAAGCAGACGGACTTTCATTCCAAATATGGTGGCTCTAGCTCTTGTAGTTTAGAAGATCCAGGTGTTCATACAGACGGACGGACAGACGGACAGACGGACGGACGGACAGACGGACAGACAGACAGACGGACAGACGGACATCGCTATATCGTCTCAGCTGTTGATGCTGATCAAGAATATATATACTTTATGGGGTCGGCCACGCCTCCTTCTGCCTGTTACGCACATTTCGCTTCAGACAAAATTAATAGACCCCTCTACTCTTTTTTAAAGTTCGGGGTCTTAAAATCCAGGTGTTCATACAGACGGACGGACGGACGGACAGACGCACAGACAGACGGACATCGCTATATCGTCTCGGCTGTTGATGCTGATCAAGAGTATATATACTTTATGGGGTCGGCCACGCCTCCTTCTGCCTGTTACGCACATTTCGCTTCAGACAAACTAAATTGACCCCTATACTCTTTTTTAAAGTACGGGGTCTAAAAATCTGGAATTGTCCCGAATGATAGTAGGGAAAGTGATCAGTTAAACTTCCCGAATGATAACAAGAAAGAAAAGTACAGTCGAGCACGCCCGACCGTAGAATACTCTCTGCAATTTATTCCCGATCATTTAATTAAATCGGTATCCAAGTATATCAATTGATACTTGCAACAAAACACGTTGAAACAAAAACATCTGATTGTATGTATACACACACATATACATTTGACATTATAAGTATTCACGCACATATGTATGTGTGTATATGTAATACATACACAATTGGTTGGTCTCATGTTTGTATGTTTCTGTCTCGCTTGCACACATGCAGTGAAATGACGTTAAATTATAAACTTTGTTACGTGTCTAGCTCTTCTGTTTATAGTCCGATTTATATGCAACTTTCAGGATAGTTTGATATACTTTGTCTTCAAACGATTGTGAAAGTGCAATACTGTACGATAAGAACATATGCCTTAAAATCGGCATCGAAGTTTAAAAGTTATTTTATTTCTTGTGGGAAAAGGGGGCGTGGCAGTCTAAAATTTTTAATGGCAATGCATTTATGCCGTCTCAAGGAACGTACATTCCAAAATTGGTGTACCTAAGTGCCACAGTTACTGAGATATTCGCCCAAAACATCAATTTTTTACGAGGTATGTTTAGTTTTTTGCTCATTGTGGGCGAATGGGGCGTGGCATCGAAAAAAAAAGATTCTTGTAGCTGTTACCATCTCTGAAATCTGTTTGTTCATACGGACAGACAGACGGACAGACAGACAGACGGACAGACGGACATGGCTATATCGACTCGGCTTGTGATGCTGATCAAGAATTTTTATACTTTATGGGGTCTGCCACGCCTCCCTCATCCTGTTACATACTTTTTTTTTCACAAACCCAATATACTTTCTCTTGCAGAGAGTACAATAAGGAAGATTATTTCCCGAATGAGAGTAGGGAATGTGATCAAGTGCAATTTCCGAATAATAGTAAGAAAAGAAAGCAAATTGATCTCCTAAATGAAAGCAAGGATTTATGTATTCAAAATGGGAGTTTGAATTGTAATAAAGCTGATCAATCAAATAATGCCACTGAAAATAATGAAAATAACAATGAAATATGTAGAAAAAGTGAAAGAATAAAGGCCAAGGCTCGTGTATCCTATAATGAAGATAACGACAGCCTGGATAAATATATTTTAAACCCTCATACAGTTTTCAATGACGTTCCGAATTCTTTTGATGAAATAAAAACAGAGTTGAAAGCGCATGATGTTAATAATACGTGGACAATTGTGAAAAAGCCAGAAAACAAGAATATAGTTGATAGCAGATGGGTTTTCACAATTAAATATAATGAACTAGGAGTTCCTATTAAATATAAAGCTAGATTAGTCGGAAGAGGATTCACCCAGAAGTACCAAGTCGATTATGAGGAAACATTTGCTCATTTTGCTAGAATTGGAAGCTTTCGATTTTTATTATCACTTGCAGTACAATATAATTTGAAAGTTCATCAAATGGACGTTATAACAGCTTTCTTAAATGGAACGCTGGATGAGGAGATATATATGCAACCCCCTCAAGGCGTATCTTGCAATGCTGGATATGTATGTAAATTAAATAAGGCAATTTACGGGCTCAAACAAGCAGCTAGATGCTGGTTTCGAGTTTTAGAGCAAGCATTGAAGGAATGTGAGTTTGTAAATTTTCCAGTAGATCGCTGCATATACATTGTTGAACGGCACAGTGCACTCAAACCAAATGTACGAGCAGCAACAATTATGTGGTGTGAGCAAAACACTCATGTTTCACAGTTATGTTTTCGAGTGTCTTCAACTTTTATGCGTGTGCAGGGCATTGAGCACTGATCGCTGGTTTGTATTTTAGTCGCTTTGTTTCAGTTGTTAATTGATGCCTTAGAAAACATAAGCAAAATGACTGAAACGTCGGAGTAAAATTGATTGTGGAACGTACACTTTAGCACAAAAAGAAGTGTTATATGGAACATTTTACTTTCCATTGTTAAAAAAGACGACAGTGCCGTGGAAGGGAAAAGTGTCGGCGACAAACAAAGCAGAGCTATTGCAAAATGCAGTCAATGGATTGTACAAGATTGTCAGCCGTTTTCATCAGTAGCCGGCCCGGATTTAAAAGCATGTTGGAGTTTTTTATGAAAATTGGTGCCACCTATGGGGATCACATAGATGTGGATGACTTGCTGCCCAGTCCATCAACGTCCACAAAGACGCTGAAGAAACAAGTAGGAAAGGCTACAGTCGAGCTAGCCGACTGTAAAAGACCCCGTACTCATAGTGTTCACGTCACAGGGTGAACAGGATGAGTGAGGGGCGGATTTTCAACTTTACGAAAGCCGGTCACACCGAACGGAGTGACTGGCATTACATTGTAAAGCGCCATACTTTCAATACGCGAATTCCGTCGCATATACCTTTTTCTATTATGTATCGTCAATAAGTACATTTCAACCCGTTCACCCGCTGTCGCGAGTGAATAAATAAATAAGCACACTTAAATCAACATAAACGCAGTATCGCGCGTTTTATTTAATACAATTCCCGCTTCACCCCCGCAGCAACAGCATCAGCAGATATTGGCACCCGCCAATTCTCATCAGCCTTTCGCCCTCCTCCAAAAATTTTGGTCCTTCGAGCCGGAGATCCTTCCGCTCCTCCAGCTTGCATCGGTGGAAAGTCTGATAAGTACTGCTTTTGTGTTGCCATAATTCTTGTCCATACACATTGCAAAGTGCAAAGTTTCCCGCTCTCCCATAGCGACTTGTGCATTTTGCAATTTCTGTATGTGTTTCCAACCTATCCTGTGTTCGTTTTCTGTAATTGTTTGTTAAAAATTGGCGTTTTTAAGTTCCATTTACATACATTCAATTTTACCACATATGTATATACGTACATACATACATACGTTCTGCCAATAAGCCAAACTGCAAGGTCATTAAATCGCGAGTGTGTGTTCAAGTGCCCTTTCCAATATATTACATTCTATATTGTGTACATATATTATATATACATATATTATATACATATATTATATACATATAATATATTTCCAATATAATATTTTGGCGCGCAATTAACTCCACAAAGCTCCCACATACAAGCGCATGTATGTAAATACACTTACATGTATGTAAATACACTTACATGTATGTAAATACCCTTACATGTATGTAGATACACTTACATGTATGTAAGTACAATTACGTGTATGTGCATACACATTTGTGCAAAGCGATCGTTTCTCCCGCGCATTATTCTACACTGCAGCCAATCTAAGTAATTATCCGAAAATTAATAACCAAATTATTATCACGTCGGCAGTCGCGTGTTTTTTTGACGATTTTTTTGTCACTATTAATTTCCACTTGCCACATCCAACATCCAACATCCACCGCGGCAGAATCGCTTAGACGCTGTCAGTGTCCTCGATCAATTCCTCGATCGGCTTATTTTACTGTTCATATCCGTATAAATTGGTGCGATAATCTGATCATCCCCGCACGATATTCGATTGTGTTAATCGATAACTGCAGATAGCTCCATTTATAATCGATAAATCGAAAATTCGTGGTTTTTACCCCAAAAGATAAGGGGAATACATAGAGGAACGAATACACAGTTAAAAATAAAATATATAAATTATTATTTTTTATTAAATTAAAATTAAGACTCTAACATTTATTTTTGTTCCTACTTCTTAAAAAAAAAAAAATCGAATAATAATAAAAAAGTTGTATAATCCTGGGAAATAATAATAAAAAAAAAAAAAAAACCCCAACCACGACGAAATAATAAAGCATTTGCCATCTAGTCGTGTGTTTTTTTTTTTTTTTCTTATAATTGTATTTTTTTAATATTTACTTAGATGAAATATTTATTAAGTATAAATTAAGAAAAAAAAAAAATTTCCTTATTTATATACACTCAACAAGCCATACAGTCCACTTCCTGTCGTTTCGTTTATACTTGTTTGATCCGGGAATATCCTTTCTCCTCCACTTCGACTAGATTATGTCCACCGATCCATCTAAGGCAATTCCTAAGTCCACAAGCCTTACTGTCCCTGGCCGCAGCGACACTTCGCCTCATACTCCTGCGAAAACCAAAGCACCGCCTAGCCCAGTGACAACCAAACGCACTCACACCCGTACTTCTTCCACGGCCTCACGTAGTCACAGCGGCTCTCCGGTTTCGCGTGCTTCCACGTCCTCTCTTTCGAACCCTCGTAAGAGCGCTTCTCCTGCTCTGAAAGTTGTCGTGACCTCTCCTGAGTATCCCATACTCACTCGATCCGCCTCTCAGCTCCTCCGAGACCAGTCCAACATGTCGCTCTCCGACTTCATTGCCGCGTGCGATGCCTTGACGCTATTTGAGGCCCGCGAAACAGAGGCTCTAAGTGCAGAAGTTCCACTTTTCTCCATAAAGATGCACTTAGAGCAGCTCAAGTCACTTTGGTCCAAGGTGGAGACGGAATACACCTGTTGCCACAGGGCCCTGTCGGCCCAAAATCTAGAAGATGCCCAAATGACTCTGACCACCATTAAGGCAAAGCACGAATACTGCTATACGGTATACGTGCGATGCGGAACTCTGTTTGGAGAGCGCATTGAGGAGATGTCCGCTCAGAATGCTCCCACTTCTGCTAGGCCTTCCGCCCCAGTCTCCAAAAGCCACAGACTACCTCCCTGTGAGGTTGAAGTCTTCGAGGGCGATAGTCTCGCATGGCCAACGTTCCGCGATTTGTTCTCCGCGATATACATCAGCAATCCTTGTCTGGCAGAAGTGGAAAAGCTTTACCAATTGAACTCCAAAACCCGCGGTGAAGCTAGAGCCATTGTTTCCAAGTCCCCTTTGACGAATGAGGGATTCCAGTCGGCTTAGAACAACCTCACTGCGCGTTATGAAAATGATCGGTTGTTGATCATGACCCAGGCCAAGCAGCTCCTCCAAATTCCCTCGGTTCCACGCGAGTCCGGCAAAGCTTTGCGTGAGCTGCAGACGACCTTCCAAGGGTGTCTGACAGCCTTGGAGCGATCTGGAGCTAGTACAGAGAATTGGGATATTCTTCTCATAGCGATCTGTACCAGTAAGCTGCCAAAGTCCACCATCCTGTTGTGGGAACAATCCGTCCCAAATAAGACTGCGGTGTCATCTTGGGACGACCTCAACTGCTTCCTGACTGATCGCTACCGTGTGCTGGAAGCCACTGAAGATCACATGGAGAGTTCGAGTGTGCAGGACGCCCAATCAGGGGCGCGGAAGTCTGCTAGCACAGCTCGAGTCCAACCATTCCCAGCAAAGACCCAGATTAAGGCGGCTTCCTGTAGGCTGTGTCAGAAGGAGAACCACCCCGTCCGTGTGTGTCCAAGTTTCCTGGACATGGCCGTCCCTAGGAGAATCGAAGTGATCAAGCAACAGAGCCTGTGCTTGAATTGCTTCGCTCGTGGTCATCAGGTCCGTGACTGTTCCAGTGCCCATAATTGCCATATATGCAAGGAGAGGCATCACACCTTGTTGCATTCCAGCAGCCTGTCCATTCCCAACAATCAGCCATCGAATGCGCATAGCTATTTGGCCTCCACTCCAGGCCAAGGCCTCCTAGGCACCGCCATTGTTACCCTCAACCATCTAGGTGAGGAGTTTCATGTACGAGCTCTGATTGATTCGGGCGCAGATTCGACCTTCTTGTCCGAGAGGGTCTTTAACCTTATCCAGCCGCCGTTCTGTCCAATCAACGCAGCGGTCTCCGGCATGGGTCAAAGCGACGGAGGTTCTGCCGAAAAGGCGTGTCTGCTAAAGCTGTCCGCCCCTTGCGAAAGTCGGAGACAAGTTGAAACCTTGGCCTTAGTCGTTCCCAGACTGACAGGGGCGATTCCAGCGCATCCGTTCTCGGACGTGGTCCGCTACGAGTGCTTAGATCGCCCGCTGGCTGATCCGCATTATAATAGGCCTGCCCCAATTGACATGATGATTGGGGTTGATCTCTTCCCTCATATCCTTGGGGACAGAATCAAGAAGGACATCGGTGGCGATTTCGTCGGGCTAGAGACCATTTTCGGGTGGGTGTTATGCGGGCCTATCCTCTCCAAATCTCAGGGATCTCGCAGAGCACTCTCAGCTCAAACGGAAATCGCGCCCGAAACAAACCTTGATGAGCTTCTCACCAAGTTTTGGGAGGTGGAAGATCTTCCAGCCAAGCCGGAAAAGGAAGCAGATGTAATCTGTGAGCAGAGAAACCACCAGGCGAAGGAAGGATGGTCGCTATGTAGTTTCCCTACCCTTTAAAGATCCAAACGGTGTCGATTTGGGCCATTCCAGACCCATCGCTTTAGCCCAATTCCTGAGGAATGAAGCGCGACTTCAGAAGAATCCTTCTGTAAAAGCCCAGTATGATGAGGTGCTCCAGGATTACGTCAAGTTGGGCCACATGATTCGAGTAACTCCACCCTCCGACTGCCATCACTTCTACCTTCCTCATCACGCTGTCTTCAAACCTGACAGCACTACCACCAAGGTTCGTGTCGTCTTCAACGCCTCAAGACCTTCCACTAGAGGTATCAGCCTGAATGACGTATTGTATACAGGACCAACTCTCCAGTCCGACCTTACGCTGCAAGTTCTTAAATGGCGTTTTTTCCAGTTCGTCTTTAACGCCGACATTACCTAAATGTATCGACAGATCCTGGTCGACTCCAAGAACACTCCGTTCCAGCGTATCCTTTATCGAGACAGCAGCGGTAAATTCCAGGACTACGAGCTTCAAACTGTCACTTTCGGCGTAAACTGTGCGCCCTTCCTAGCCATCAGAGTGCTTTTGCAGCTGGCGCACGACGTGCAACACGTGTATCCAAGGGCGAGTGAAATCCTCCGTCACTACATGTATGTAGATGACGTCCTCGCCGGTGCCCACACCATGAAGGACGCCCACGACGCCATCCAAGAACTCAAGGATGCTCTCCATTCAGCTGGATTCCCACTGAGGAAATGGACAGCGAACAAGAAGGAAGTACTCCATGCTCTCCCGAAGGAGCACTTGTTGCACGAGGATTTCCTGGACTTAGAGGACGCGAGCACGGCCAAGACATTGGGTATCCGCTGGCAAGCCACAAGCGATTCTTTTTTCTTCTCCATTGTGGACTCTCCATTGAAGACTTCCGTCTCTAAGAGGGAGGTCCTATCCCACATAGCAAAGTTATTCGATCCCGCTGGCTGGCTGGCGCCCTTCGTCATTAGAGCCAAAATATTTATGCAACAAATTTGGCTAACGGAACTGGGGTGGGATGACGCACTTACTCCGCCCCTTTTGCATCAGTGGCACGAATTCCTCCAAGACTCCCCGGGTCTTAGCCAGCTACGCATCCCTAGATGGCTAGCGACTAATTCCGCACTAGACTGGGAGCTACACGGCTTTTGCGATGCTTCACAAAAGGCGTATGGAGCATGCCTGTCCATCTCTTGACGGCTAAGACCCGAGTGGCCCCAGTCAAGACTGTTTCGCTACCCCGACTGGAGCTTCGCGGTGCAGTCCTGCTCGCTGATTTGTACGCGACCGTAGTTCCGGAGCTCCCAATCCAACCGTCATCTTCCCATTTCTGGACTGATTCTACCATCGTGTTGGCTTGGCTGCACAAGCCCCGCTGCAACTGGTCCAAATTCGTTGCCAACCGAGTCTCCACTATATCCAGGAGCGCCAGCGTCCAAAGCTGGTCTCATGTTCGGTCGGACGATAATCCAGCGGATCTCGCGAGTCGTGGCGTTACCGCTACCGATTTGGCGGCCAGCAGCCTATGGTGGCACGGGCCGGAATGGCTCCTGCAAGCACCCGAACTCTGGCCGGCTTCTCTGGGCGATGTTCCAGATACCCAACTTGAGCAGCGGGTCCACTGTCACACTGCAACCCTCGCCTCCACTGCCGATTTCAGCGAGCGGTTCTCAGATTACGGTAGAGCGCTGAGGGTCACCGCCTACATTCAGCGTTTCGTTTCTCCACACGTCTCTACTCCTGGCACTCTGCAACTCACCAAGGACGAGTTGCTCACTGCAGAGCGGACCCTTGTGCGTCTCGTTCAGAAGCAAAAGTATGCTCTCGAAATCCGAGCCCTCGTCGAAAAGCGGCCCATCCCGCCTTCCAGCTCTCTGCTTAATTTAAATCCTTTCCTGGACAAGCACAGCGTCCTGCGTTCTTGCGGGCGACTACGGGCAGCTGAGTCCCTCAGCTACGACGAGCGTCACCCAATCCTTCTCCCTTACGATGCCCATTTCACTCGCATTCTTATCAAGTTCGCACACCGCATAACGCTGCACGGTGGCAGTCAGCTAATGGTGCGGTATTTGCGCACGAAGTTTTGGATCCCCAAAATCAAGAACTTGGTTAAGGCTCAAGTGCAAGGATGTAAGACCTGCATCATTTATCGACGCCGTCAGCAGAGACAGATGATGGGAGACCTTCCGCGAGAACGTATAACCTTCTCCAGGCCGTTCACGCACACAGGCATTGATTTCGCAGGTCCCTTCGAGATCAAGAATTACACCGGGCGAGCCTGCCTCATCACCAAAGGTTACGTCTGCGTTTTCGTGTGCTTTAGCACTAAAGCAATCCATCTGGAGGCGACGTCGGATCTCACCACTGAGAAGTTCCTGGCGGCCTTCACGCGATTTGTGTCCCGGAGACAATGTCCACAACGGATATACTCCGACAACGGCAAAACCTTTGTTGGAGCGTCCAAGGCACTCGAAAGGGACTTCCTGGCGACTACGAAACAGTGCATCGTAAACTCCTTTCGCCAGCACATTCTTGATTGGCAGTTCATTCCACCCAGCGCGCCCCATATGGGCGGATTATGGGAGGCCGGGGTGAAGAGTTTGAAGGCCTTATTCTACAAGTCCACGTCTAACGTCAAGTACACGTTCGAGGAACTGTCCACTCTCCTATGCCGGATCGAAGCGTGCCTAAACTCTCGACCCATCTCCCCCATGAGTGAGGACCCAACGGATCTCTTAGCGTTGAGCCCCGGACATTTCCCGATCGGAGGTCCCCTTATATCCATTGCAGAGCCTGAGATCCTCGCCGAGCCCATGTCCTTGATAAACAGATGGCAGCGGCTAAAGGCGATGCACCATAGTTTCTGTCGCCGCTGGAAACACGAGTACCTCCAAGAGCTCCACAAACGAAACAAGTGGAAGACTCCAACCCGCAGTCTTCAGGTGGACGATCTGGTGATCGTGTCCGAGGATCACCTGCCTCCCACCGAATGGCGCTTGGGACTAGTGGACCACGTCCACTCTGGCGCAGACGGGTTGGTACGCGTCGTCGATGTCCGGACTTTACGTGGATCCATTCGACGGCCCGTAGCCAAGCTCATCCTGCTGCAGGATGAGCGCGATTCCATAGCGGCGACCCAGTAACTCCCTCCTTGTTACATGTATTTTCTACGTGTCCGCGTCTAAGTATCCTCTCATCCGTTGTCCCCGCTCTAATGAATTTCCGCTTTCTTGTTCCAGCCCTTTTGATTCCAAGCAGCATGGCTCCAACTCAATCCAGGCCCTCAAGGCAGGAGAGGCTCCGCATCCGGCGTGCATGCACTCCGCCAGTGCCGGCGGTTCCTAAATCTGCGTGCCGAGAAGAGGCTACGCGCGGTGCTCGTCAATCGGTACTGCCCTAACTGCTTGGCACATGAGCACTCCACGGGGGCATGTCGGAGCGCCGAAGGATGCCGTCGGTGTGGGCAGCCGCACCACACACTTCTCCACATGGCGGATCAAGCCCCCCGAAGCCGATCGTCAACTCGACGCAGCGAACAACTGCGCAGCAGCTCTCCAAAGCGGCGGTCGGTTCAGTCCTCCGATCGCCCGGCTGCCCCGATCCCGACTCAGGCCCCTACACTCACGTCCCTCCTCCAGTCCCGGACCACTACCCTGATGCCTACTGCGGAGATCCGGATTGGCAGCGGGTCGAACTCCTTATACACCCGCGTGCTTCTGGATGCATGCGCCCCTGAGAGTCGTATTAACGGCTCGTTCGCCAAGTCCCTCGGCCTGGCCATGACGAGGGTCGGAGCCGACCAGGCGTGTGCGGCTGTCATCGAGTCGAAGTGCGACCCAGCATTTCGGAAGACAGTCGTGCTCAAGGTGGAGGCCGATCTGCGAGTGCGCACCCCCATCCGAGAGGTGTCGGACGCAGTTCGCAACAAATTCGCGAATTTGGTGCTGGCAGATCGCAGCTTCTATCGGCCTGGCTCGATATCGGTGGTGCTTGGATCAGACCTCTATCCTGAGGTTATCCAGCCGGGGTGCGTGCCTGGACACAGCGGCATTCCCGCCGCCCAAAGCACCCTATTTGGATGGGTGATCTCCGGTTCCTGCGGCATCTAGGCGCTCCAGAACGCTGCCGTTCCCCATCCAAAGTATGCCCAGCGTGGCAATTGCAACTTGTTGCAAGGGGGCGGCATGTTCACGCCACAGGGTGAACAGGATGAGTGAGGGGCGGATTTTCAACTTTACGAAAGCCGGTCACACCGAACGGAGTGACTGGCATTACATTGTAAAGCGCCATACTTTCAATACGCGAATTCCGTCGCATATACCTTTTTTTCTATTTTGTATCGTCAATAAGTACATTTCAACCCGTTCACCCGCTGTCGCGAGTGAATAAATAAATAAGCACACTTAAATCAACATAAACGCAGTATCGCGCGTTTTATTTAATACAATTCCCGCTTCACCCCCGCAGCAACAGCATCAGCAGATATTGGCACCCGCCAATTCTCATCAGCCTTTCGCCCTCCTCCAAACACATAGTATTTGCAATAAAACACTTTGAAACAAAACCATCAGTTTGTAATAGGAATGTAAGTCGTCAAGAAAATGCCGATATCGATATTAATTAAAGTATCACATTAAATCACATATGGCGTTCGATATCGATACTATCAACAACTGAAATCAAATACGATATCGACATAATCACCAATTATCGCGTTCAATATTATATCGGAATTATAATTACTATCGTATTGAATATCGATATATGATTTATCGTATCGTATGTGTATGCATCGTTTGCGAGCAGCGCTGTCGCTACACAAGCAGCGAAAACGTTCTATGATTCTGTCTCCCTTGCACACATGCATTGACATTGCGTGCAATTGTATACTTTGTTAAGTGTCTATCTTATTAGTTAATTGTCTGATTTGTATGCAACTTTAAGGATAGTTTGTGATGCTCAGTCTCCGGACACATTTCAAATTATAGTAATTAAAAATGGCATTGATGTTTTAAAATTATTTCATTCGTGTGGGAAAACGGGGCGTTGCAGTTCAAAAATTTGACAATGCATTTATGGTGTCTCTAGTAACCTGTATACCAAAAATGGTACTCCTAAGTGCTATAGTTACTGAGATATTCGCTAAAAACATCAATATTTTCCTAGGTGACCATAGTTTTTTAAAATTTTGCGGGAGTGGTAAGGGGCGTGGTAAAGATTTGAAATAAACTTGATCTGCCTGACATAAAGACGGACTTTCATTCTAAATTTGGTGGCACTAGCTTTTGTAGTTTAAAAGATCCAGGTGTCCATACGGACAGACGGACGGACGGACAGACGGACATTGCTATATCGTTTCGGCAGTTAATGCTGATCAAGAATATATATACTTTATGGGGTCGGCCACGCCTCCTTCTGCCTGTTACGCACATTACGCACAAACTTAATAGACCCCTCTACTCTTTTTTAGAGTACGGGGTCTAAAAAAAAAAACAACGTTCCTTGTGATTTAATTTTGGGTCTAAAGTCAATGGATTCAGAGAAAACCACCGGAGAAAATATTTTACCTAAAATTAAAAGTGTCCTTTCAAAATTTAATATTGACAATATTGATGAGATCATATATGTAACAGATAGGGGCAGTAACATTATAAAAGCATAAGAAAACAAAATCAGGCTTTAATGCATCAGTCATCTTTTAAACAATTGCGTAGAACAAGCATTTACAGAAACAACGGATCTGGACGAAACAGTGACGATATGCAAAAAAATTGTAAGGTACTTCAAAAAAGCCAATTTGCAGCATAAATTAAGCACTTCTTTAAAGAGTTCATGCCCAACCAGGTGGAGCTCAAACTATGCAATGCTGAAATCTATCGCCGATAATTGGGTGGCTGTCAACACAATATTGAGCGAGAAAAGGGACCGAACGATTGACTGATATCAATAATTTAACATTAACAAGTAAGAAAGGCTACAGTCGAGCGAGCCGTAAAAGACCCCGTATTCAATCTAGTGCGCGTTTTACCATACAAATAAGTAGTTTTCGAACGATTTGTCCTATGGAAGCTATAGGCTATAGTTGCCCGATCCAGACCAAACTTGGTGAGGATAGTTATAATGGTACCATACACAAAATGTGTTAGTTTGGTTGCAATCGCTCAACTAAAACTTCATGTCTCCATACAAATCACCCATTTTCGACCGATTTGTCCTATGGGAGCTATAGGCTTTAGTTGTCCGATCCGGACCACACTTGGTGAGGATAGTTATAATAGTACCATACACATAATGTGTCAACTAAAACTTCATGTCTCCATACAAATCACCCATTTTCGACCGATTTGTTCTATGGGTGATATAGGCTATAGATCTCCGATCCGGACCAAACTTGGCGAGGGTAGTTATAATGGTAACATACACAAAATGTGTTAGTTTGGTTGCAATCGCTCAACTAAAACTTTATGCCTCCATACAAATCACGAATTCTCGGCCGATTTGTCCTATGGGAGATATAGGCTATAGTTGTCCGATGCGGACCAAACTTGGCGAGGGTAGTTATAATGGTACCATACACATAATGTGTTAGTTTGGTTGCAATCGCTCAACTATAACTTCATGCCTCCATACAAATCACCCATTTTCGACCGATTTGTCCTATGGGAGCTATAGGCTATAGTTGTCCGATCCGGACAGAACTTGGCGAGGGTAGTTATAATGGTAACATACACATAATGTGTTAGTTTGGTTGCAATCGCTCAACTAAAACTTTATGCCTCCATACAAATCACGAATTCTCGGCCGATTTGTCCTATGGGATATAGGCTATAGTTGTCCGATGCGGACCAAATTTAGTGAGAATAGTAAAATAGGTACCATTCACATAATTTGGTCTCCCTAGCTCTAGTCGTTTTCAAGTTATGGTGATGTGAAAATGGTTTTTTACTATTTGCGGGGACGGTAAGGGGCGTGGCAAAGATTTGAAATAAACTTGATCTGCTCGCGAAGCAGACGGACTTTCATTCCAAATTTGGTGGCGATCGTACAGACGGACGGACAGACGGACAGACAGATAGACGGACAGACGCACATCGCTATATCGTCTCGGCTGTTGATTCTGATCAAGAATATATATACTTTATGGGGTCGGAAAAGCCTCCTTCTGCCTGTTACGCACATTTCGCTTCAGACAAACTTAATAGACCCCTCTACTCTTTTTTAGAGTACGGGGTCTTAAAATGTTAATTGGGTTGCCCTCAATTTAAAAATATTTTGTGATATGCGAGCGCAATATATCAGACATCTCATCAATTGTAACGTTAAAGAATACAAAAAAAACAAAAGATGTTGACATATAGACAACAAATATGAACATAAGGCACAACGTGGCGTTTTTTCTGTACCCTCCGGCTGCACATATGCAGGATACAGACTTGGCCGACATTAAAGAGCAGTGTGTTTCAGAAATTTTAAAATTTTATATTTTAAAAGAAAGTGATACAACATAGCATATTTCTAGTCCATATTCATCAAGCACAGATTCCACTTTTTCAGAGCCGTCACCAAGCTCAAGATCTTTTTAAAAACAAGTAAGAAAGGCTACAGTCGAGCGAGCCGACTGTAAAAGACCCCGTACTCACAGAAGTGCGCATTTTCCATACGAAAAAGAAGAAAAACGGAGTATGTATTTTGTATACATACATATTTATATACAAATGTATGTAAATATATACACAATTAAATGCACATTTTCCTTTCTTGGCTTATTTTAAAAATAAGCCGTGTTTTACAATTTGAAAATTAATTTAAATTTTAATTTAATTTTAAAAAAAGAAAATTTATATATAATTAACTTTGACTGGACTCGAACCAGCGACCCATACCGATTTGCAAAGAACGAACCGTAACCATACCAATTGAGCCACTCTGTACTTCCAAATAGCATTGATTATTCTCATTGACATTTAATATAACAAAAATTAATATTAGCGGATTGAGACAACAAATATACAAATAAATATGTATTAGAATTGAAATCTTTCAATCAAAATGGTAAAAATTAAATCAAAATCTGGGTTCAGTAGCATTGCATGAATCTGTATAGTAACAGAATTTATTTTTTGGGGCGTGCCAAAATCAGTTCGGAACAAGTACCAATGAGCGCTAAATGCCGAACAACTTACTTCAATTGAACTACGTTATGCACTGCTTAATAAGCAGTTCAAATACACGATCGCCCTTGAACAAGTGCTATGCTTTGCAGCAAAAATATGTATGTATGTATGTATGAATGTATATAGATACATATTAATAAATGTATGTACGTGCAAGGGAGTTTACTGAATTGTTTTGAACTTTCGTATTACTTTTTTTAAAGCATACCATGTTAGGCAAATACATTTTAAATACAAATAAACGTTATTATTATTTAAAAAAATAGGTTTACAATTTGTGTTAAAATTAAAAAAAATTTGTGTTTAACTTTGGCTGGACTCGAAACTGGGACCCACGCGGATTTGCAAAATAATGAGCCGCGACCCTACCAATAAGACCACGCTCTGCTGATAACTCAGTTGGATTATTTTCATTCACATGCAATAATTGTTTATATAACACACTGCACTGCTTGCTGCAGTTTGTGTAGTTAAACGTAGACTTTTCTATTGCAAGCAGTGTAAACAAACAATTTGTACATAAAATTCAGCATTTTTGATTAATTTGTTTATATGTTGTTGTTGTCCGATTTGGACCAAATTTGGTGGGGATATTTTTAAATAATTATACACACATCCTCTGTGAGTTTGGTTGCGATCGCTCAACTAACATTACGTGTCTTCATACAAATTTTTAATTTTTGACCGATTTGTCCTATGGGAGCTATAGGCTATAGTTGTCCGATCTGGATCAAACTTGGTGAGGATAGTTATATTGGTACCATACACATAATGTGTTAGTTTGGTTGCAATCGCTCAACTTAAACTTCATGTCTCCAAACAAATCACCAATTTTCGACCGATTTGTCCTATGGGAGCTATAGGCTATAGTTGCCCGATCCGGATCAAACTTGGTGAGGATAGTTATATTGGTACCATACACATAATGTGCTACTTTGGTTACAGTCACCCATTTTCGACCGATTTGTCCTATGGGAGCTATAGGCTATAGTTGTCCGATCCGGACCAAACTTGGCGAGGATAGTTATAATGGTATCATACACATAATGTGTGAATTTGGTCTCCCTAGCTGGTCGTTTTCAAGTTATGGTGATGTGAAAATAGTTTTTTACAATTTGCGGGGGCGGTAAGGGGCGTGGCAAAGATTTGAAATAAACTTGATCTGCTCGCGAAGCAGACGGTCTTGCATTCCAAATTTGGTGGCTCTAGCTCTTGTAGTTTAAAAGATCTTGGTGATCATACAGACGGACGGACAGACGGACAGACGGACAGACAGACAGACGGACATCGCTATATCGTCTCGGCTGTTGATGCCGATCAAGAATATATATACTTTATGGGGTCGGAAAAGCCTCCTTCTGCCTGTTACGCACATTTCGCTTCAGACAAACTTAATAGACCCCTATACTCTTTTTTAGAGTATGGGGTTTAACCAGAATTTTTTTTCCCAACACTAGTTACTCCACCGTCTAATAACAAATCAAAAGAATCTCCAATAGATGAAATAGAACAATATTATAGAGAAAGGGTTATTTTAAGTCATGATTTCGATGTATTGCAGTGGTGGAGAGTAAATGAAAATCGTTATCCTCTTCTGTCAAAGGTGGTATTAAAGTTTCTTTCAATACCTGCAAGTAGTGCATCGGCTGAAAGAGTATTTTCATTAGCAGGCTGTTGGAATACCGCTATTCAAACAATCAAAGTGTACCATTAGTCAACACTATTTTGACTGACATGTCCGTCTGTCCGTCTTTCCGCCTGTCCGTCTGTGTGAACAACAGGATCTCAGAGACTATAAGAGCTAGAAAGGCCCGAGTGGTCGCAAACGAAAGATAAAATGCCCAAGCAGTACAAGTTTGCTTTTGTTTTTTGACACGCCCACTTTAGGGCGTTCTATGTGCATACAAAGGTAAAAACAGCTAAAAATAGCATGTTTTAGTATAGAAAACTTTTTTGTTAGTAATGCTATCTAAACCAAATTGACACAGAAAGTACACGTCTAGGGATTACGTATACTGACTAAGTTTTATCCACATCGGACAACTATATCATATAGCTCCCATAGGTACAATCGGTCAAAAATACGCTCCAAATATGAATTTATATGAATAACTTTTGCGTTGGCCAACCAATCGAAGTGAAACTTACACAGAATATATCTGTCAATAATATAAACATATTGACTAAGTTTCATCCAAATCGGACGACTATATCGTATAGCTCCCATAGGGACGATCGGTCAAAAATACGCTGTAAATATGATTTTGTATGAAAATTTTCTGCGTTTCTCAAGTCATCTGAATTAAAATCAATAGGGTCGATTACCTAACCGATTGTAATATTAATAATATATTATATTGTTAATAATATAATTAAACTGAGTAACGGGTATCCTAAAGTCGCGAGGCGACTATAGCATTCTTTCTTGTTTTACACTCTTATTATAAGCATATTTACAAATGAGAATAAGTTATATTTACTATTTTTTTTAAATTCACGGGCTCAATTTCGTTAATTTTTTTTTTTTTTTTTTATTACTATTCATTGAAGACAAAATTTAATTATTATATTGTTTGGTTCAGCAGTAAATAATAAGTTTAAATATTTCTATTACTCTTTGTAAATTGCCCTGCAAGGTAATATCGATCAGCTGTTACTTGCATTGGCGCTTCTCGCATATCGTTTCGCATATTTGTTATCATAACATTCATCATTTGTTCTTTTTGCATCCATATTCTTACCGGCTCGCGCATCATTGCTTGAGCCACAATAGTTAGTTGCTTTTCGTCCACACTTCTGCTTAGAAGTTTCTTATTGCACTTCTCTAAGAAGTTACTAATTTTCAATCGGTTACACCGCAAATTCGTTGCGGTATACAAAAACATTGTAAATATCAAAGATTAAATAAAACTTGATATGAAATGCTATCAAAAAAGCTTGATAGTCCAACATTTGGTGACCCCGACGTGATCTTTTGACTATTCGCTTAGCTTCAAATTTCGTGATCGCTAAAATAATTGATTTATATATCATTAACATAATCAGTTATAAATTCAAGTACATATGTACATGTATATATGTTGTAAAGACGATTCCCAGCCGGGGTACAGATCTCAGTCTGCCCAGGGTCGCTCTTTACAAGAAATTTGTTTAATGCAATGACGCTGCAGTTCGGGTGTGGGTGACGTGAGAAAGAGCAAGAATAACTACAGAACAGAACACTGCTTCGGGCAGTCAGACGGACAACGCGCCGGGATCGTCCCACGGCAGGCGGGATAAGGCCCACGCCTATCTATTGGGGGAAGGTAACAATGCTCCGGGATAGTCCCACGGCCGGCGGGAAGAGACCCTCGCCTATCTACGGAAAAGGGGAAAGAGTTCAATGTGCCGGGATAGTCCCACGGCAGGCGGGAAAAGACCCTCGCCTATCTACAGGAAAGAAAATAGAGTGCAATGTGCCGGGATAGTCCCACGGCAGGCGGGAAGAGACCCTCGCCTATTTACGAGAAAGAATAGAGCTCAATGCGTCGGGATAGTCCCACGGCAGGCGGAAAAAGACCCTCGCCTATTTACGAGAAAGTGGTTAGAGTTAGTGGAGAGAGAGGAAGAAACGCTTTGTGTTGTCTTCTTACAACCGTTATTGCTTGTCAAAGTTACTATATATAACCCTACGGTGCCCTGCTGCACTGCCTAACGCCGGCCTTGGCGGCCGCTGCCATTAACTTACGTGCTGTGTTCTCTTTTCAGACGCGCCAACTTGCGACCTCTGCACACTTCTAACTGCGATCGAAAAGTGACGCGACGCTCTCAATCGCGCAGCGCAGAAGCCGTCGCAGCACAACTCCACCGCGAAAGCTCTCTCTTCACCACTGAGTTTTCGTGCAGAGTTGCACCCGACGGCCCCCGCGCTGCCGATAGAGGGCGCCGCGTCCTTAATACAAACTCCTACCGCTATGAAACCTATAATTAAACCGCCTTCATTGGCGCCGAAAACAAACTTAAAAATTTACATAAAATTCAATACTTAAAACTAACTAACTAAATCGACAATTCATGAGACGCCTTCATTGGCTCCCTTATCAGCTATAAATATAAAGATAAAATA
>JAEIGM010000542.1:0-20421 GCA_018903735.1 Drosophila cardini
GAATTCCAAATAATAATACTGTACGATAAGGACATATGCCTTAAAAATAACACTCAAATTGGAAAATTGTTTAATTTCTTGTGGGAAAAGGGGGCGTGGGAGACCAATTTTTTTAATGACAATGCATTTATGATGTCTCTAGGAACCCCCTACCAAAATTAGTACTCCTAAGTGTCATAGTTACTGAGCTATTCGCAAAAGCATCGACTTTTTCGAGGTATGTCTCAATGTGGGCGAATGGGGCGTGTCATCGAAAAAACAAAATTTCTTGTGTTGACTGACTAAATATCAAGTCGGTACTGACCAAGTTCAAACTTGTAGCTCCTACTATCTCTGAAATCTGTTTGTTCATACGGACGGACAGACGGACATGGCTATATCGACTCGGCTTGTGATGCTGATCAAGAATATATATACTTTATGGGGTCTGCCACGCCTCCTTCTGCCTGTTACATACTTTTCACAAACCCAATATACTCTCTCTTGCAAAGAGTATAGCAAATTGTTTCACACCGCATATCCGAAATATTAGATGTATCAGAAGTCGAACAAAGGAAATGGGTACCGAGAGCACAAAATCCTGCTGTGAAGAGTGAGGTCAAGGAACAAAAATGACATTTGGCTTAAAGGACCAAGTTTTCTAACTTCTGATAGTAGTACTTTTCCGTGCTTGCCAGAGGATGTAAAAAATTTTAATGAATCTGAAGAGAAATAGTCAAAATTTGCATTAGTTTTCATTGAAAATGGAGTAATGAAATTTTTGAAAAATTTTCGGATTACCAACGACTCCTCCGAATATTTTTATGGGTGCAGCGGGCAATTAAAAATTTTAAATGTAATACAAAACCAGTAAGTGTTGGATACAACACTAAGAGAAAGTTAATTCTTACGGCGGAAGAAATCCGAGATGCAGATGAAGCATTATGTAAACTTACTTGGTCTATTAAGTTTGTCTGAAGCGAAATGTGCATAACGGGCAGAAGGTGGCGTGGCTGACCCCACAAAGTATATATATTTTTGATCGGCATAAACAGCCGAGACGATACAGCAATGTCCGTCTGTTTGTCTGTCCGTCCGTCCGTATGAACACCTGGATATTTTAAACTACAAGAGCTAGAGCTACCAAATTTGGAATGAAAGTCCGTCTACATGTCAGGCAGGTTAAGTTTATTTCAAATTTTTTCCACGCCCCCTACTGCCCCCGCAAATTGAAAAAACTATTTTCACATCACCATAACTGAAAACGACTGTAGCTAGAGAGACCAAATTCACATATTATGTGTATGGTACCATTATGACTATACTCACCAAGTTTGGTTCGGGTAGGACAACTATAGCCTATAGCTTCCAGTGGACAAATAGGTCGAAGATTGCTTAGTTGTATGGAAAAATGCACACTAGAATGAGTATGGGGTATAACACAGTCGGCTCTGTCGACTGTAGCCTTTTTTACTTGTTTAAGTGTTACTTAATCATGTATAAGTAGCAACAAGATTTAACGCAATATTTTTTGGCAAACACGCATAAAAAAATTCTCATACTTACCTTCGCCCTTCTTCTTCCATACCTCGGCATTGCTTTTTAAGGGCGAAGTTGCGTTAGTTTTATTTCTCTTATTCTCAAACGGGCAAGTTGAAGCAGCTGAGTTTATATAAACATATTAGAGTAGTGTTCCCATTATCACGTGTATTTTAAATTTCAATTAAAATTATTTACTTTTTAAATTTCAGTTATTTAATCATTAAAATTTCAACTTTAATTCAAAATATTAATTTTGATTAATATACGAGGAAATCTAATTATGTGTATATTTGCCGGAACTCTATGATTTTCTGCCATTGTAGCGCAGCGCTTTTTGATCGCACTCGAATTCTGAACTCAACTGACTTGCGTTTTTACGTCTTTTTTTGTGCCTACCATCGAACCACACTCGGCGACAGCGACAGAACGCTGGCGCCCTGCTGAAACTTTTTAAAGCGACAAATTGTGAAAAACATAAAACTACAATCACACACATACAAACTCAGTACGTGCAGACATATACTTTATGGGGTCTGCCACGCCTCCTTCTGCGTGTTTCATACTTTTCACAAAACCAATATTCTCTAGCAGAGAGTATAAAAATAGTAGCAATCTTCGGGTGGAATCATATAGCTCAAATCAGCCTAATCCTGAAGCACCTGGTCGTTTTGGGCGTTCAAAAGAATATTGTTTTGGAGGTGTGCTTCATACCTCAGGAATTGATTTTTATATGGCAAAACAAGCAAAGTAAAAATAAGTTTGTGAAAAGTGTGTAACAGGCAGAAGGAGGCTTGACCGACCCCATACAGTATATATATTCTTGATCAGCATCACAAGCCGAGTCGATATAGAAATGTCTGTCTGTCATTTAACATTTGAACGAACGCGGCCGTGCCGACCAATAGTATATGTATTACATATGCATACTTATGTACATATGTGTATGCAAACATATACGTACAAATATATGTTTTTGTTTCAGCGTGTTTTATTGCAAGTACTATCAATTGATCTTCTCGTATACCGATTTTATTAAAATAATCGTCAATAAAATGCAGAGAGAATTTTACGGTCGGGCGTGCTTGACTGTATTTTTCTTTCTTGAAATGTAATGCGGCATGTAAGGAAATCGAATTATGTATTTATTTATATGCACATGTTTGTATATATATCAGAGAACTGCAATGGGTATACTCAGGTATAATCGAACTTTTCAAACAACGATCGGATAGCGATCAGCTCTGCACGCTGTTCGAAAAATGTTCAAATCACAACGATCAGATAACCGTTTTCTGAATTATTCGAACCTGATCGTTTGATATCATACAATTCGGTCGCGATCAAAACAATCAGCCCCATAGATCGTTTGCTGATCGTTCGCTTGCAACCGACCGAGTAAGCGGCGCAACGAGTCTGACTGTCTTTTCAGTACAAACCGCTCGAGTAGCAAACATGTTCGTCGTTTCGCTTGCGTTGCGTGTCGTTCGTAGAGATGCCATTTTTTAGTTTTAAAAAATTCTTGATCTGGCCAAAAAAAAGAAAAAAAAGGTATATCCCATTGAAAATATATAAGAAAATTGTTACCACATCTGGCAAAAATGTCATCGTACGCATGGGAGGCGGGTGGCTTGACACAAAGTTGTTGTTGATCGTTTCAAGAAGAGGCTTGAGGCGAGAGGCTTCTCCTTCATTGCTGAACCAAGTCTGCAGGGAGAGTCCAGGATGTTTAAGCCGGACCGGTGGCGACCCGACACGACGATAGACGCATAGAACTGGACGCATAAATTATTACGAAGGACTTGATCTCGACTCTGCCCACCGTAGCAAAGTCGCGATCAACAACATGGCGGACGTACGGACCTCATTGCGGAGGAATTTTCAGGCACATGCGAACATAGAGGTCGTCTCCGCTACAGTTCGTCAAAAAGGCTGATGGCTCTCGGCGCTCTAAACGCTGGTGACAAAAATGACATTAGTGCCAGGGTGGTGTATAGCGGGGTTTTTGGCTTAAGACCTTCATGTATCACACTGGGTTTTGTGGTGGAACACATTGACTATCTAATACTATGTACTACTGTGACCAAAAAATAAGGTGACATTGTATTTATTTTGAAAATTCTTTATTTATTCTTCCAAATCAATTTCATCCCCTTCAAAGTAATCCCCTCCCGACACAATGCACTTCTGCCAACGTTTTTTCCAATTTTCGAAACACTGGTTGTAGTCACTTTTCGGGATGGCCTTCAGTTCCGTCTTCGTTGCGGCTTGAATCTCCTCTATCGTGTCAAAACGGTGTCCCCGGAGCGGTCTTTTGAGCCTGCTGAACAGCCAGAAGTCGCACGGTGCCAGATCAGGTGAATACGGTGGTTGCGGAACGATATGGGTTGAGTTTTTGATGAAATGATCACGATTTACGAGTGCAGTATGGGATGGTGCATTATCGTGGTGCAGAAACCAAGAGTTGTCTCTTAACAAATCTGGCCTTTTTTGATACTGTTACGCAAACGACACATAACGCTCAGATAATATTCCTTGTTGACTGTTTGACCCGGTGGAAGGAACTCATAATGCACAACACCACGATAATCGAAGAAAACAGTCAACATGACCTGGATTTTGGAGCGACTTTGGATCGATTTTTTTGGTCTCGGCTCTCCTTTGGCACGATATTCGCTCGATTGATCGGTTGTTTCGGGGTCGTAAGCATAGATCCAAGTCTAATCGCCAGTTATAATCCGTTTCATGACATCCTGGTAGTCGGAAAGCATCGTTTCACACACTTCAACGCGACGCCCTTTTTCCAAAAAATTCAATGTTTTCGGTACCAGTCGAGATTTGACGCGGTTGAGGCCCAAAACATCCTTCAAAATGGTATTGACTGAGCCTTTCGATATGCCAACATCTTCAGAAAGGTCTCTAATCGTTAATCGACGGTTTTTCAACACCAAATCTTTGATTTGTTGGACGTGAGCTTCGTCAGTTGAGGTTGATGGTCGCCCAGGACGCTCTTCGTCTTCGACACGTTCACGACCGGCTTTGAACTCACTATACCACTTGTAAACATTTTTTTTAGACATAGCCTCATCACCAAAGGCTTTCTGCACCATCCTCAACGTATCCGCAGCAGAAAATTGATTCCGCAAACAAAACTTAATGCAAATTCTTTGCTCAACAAATTTCGACATTGCAAAAAACGAGAAACTCACTTTTAGCAGCTCACAAAACGACGCGTATCTCAAACAGTAATGAATATTTTCACATGAAATTTGACATAGATGTCACTCACAGTACTACCAACCTAAAAACAAAAAGAATTCTCCTAATCCTTCAAAGCGCGCAGTTTAAAATCTAATGTCACCTTATTTTTTGGACACAGTAGTATTCTCATCTTAAAAACCTGATACCTTGGCATACCATCTTAAAAAGGTACAAAGTAACGCATGTGATCACTTCACGCTCTGACTCTATTCTGGGTTGTGCGAGTAACGCTGGCTTGCCAGATAAATGCGACATAGTAGCCAAACTCTCTCGAATTATGGGTAGTTCCACCTCTATCCCTATAATTAAAGTTTCAATTCTGTGTCATCTGCCTAGATAGTAATTATTGTAAAATTAAAATGTTTTGTATTTTTATATATTGTAATCGTTTTGTATTCTTTTATAATTAAGCTCCTCAGCCGGTTAGGCCGAATGTGGCTGGATTGTTTTCTGCGGTCCGCGTGCTAGCAGGAACGTTGTTTTGTGTTGCTTGACCACTTGAATGTACTCGTCTCGTTAGTACATCAACGTTTCACATAATATGCTTTAACAAGCTCAAAAATATCTTAGACACTGATGTATTAATTTCTTCACATTTCCTTCAAACCACTAAAAGATGCTTCAGATCATGATCTTGGAGCAGTGTTATCTCATGCTAGTCAACCCATAACAATGATTCCCAGAACAATTTGTGAAATAAGCGGGAGCTTGTATGAGCATTAAAAAATCTCCGCAACCACTGCTTAATAGTAGCGTTACTGTTGCCCTAGCCCTCATCTGTTACATGGTCTTCACGGTATCAACGCCGTAATGATGGGATGATAGGATGGCCTTTACTTAACTCAGGGAGAAGTCAAAACAAACAAAAATGAAAATTCTGATCTTGCAGTTCAGATGGTCATTGCATGCTAATGCAAAAATGTTACGAGGTGAACCAGACACCCGCCGGCTAGCGCATTGCAGATACAATGGGCACGAGGCGTCAATCCAACGTTCTGTCGCTGGTTCTGCCGCTGACTGCGGGCTATACACAAGCCGCTGGCTTTAAACTTTGTTACTATAAGTTTTGCATGTTAGCTTTTAGTTAACATTTGAAACTCAAACGCTAGTTTCAAGCAATAAACAATACAAACTGAACTACGGGATTTATTTACTGTTAGTATACTCGGCAGTTGGTGTGAAGGCACAAGCATTTACATGCCTACCCTAACGGTGGTAGTCTCATTGTTAGTATCGTCTCAAAATACACGTCGAATAGTTTTATACCGCTAAAGTTAATATTTGGCGACCCGAAGGTACAAAATTGTAACTAAGGAGCCGCCTATTGCAAAAAAACTTGGTCACAAGGCGTACTTCTAGTGGCTGGAGAAAGGATGCCAGCGTAAGGTGCGAATCTTAATACATTAAAAGCTATAGTGCAGGAGTACTCCACTGTGTAGATTCCGGAGTTAAGGATCTGGAAGCTAACAAATTTAAGGTCTCAACTGGGCTTTATGGATCGATTGCAAAAGTGTAGGGCTTTTTTCAACGAAGGCCCTTTATGATTCATCAAACATAAAGAATTCTAGATTGACTTATCTCAACTCATCGCCCAGCAGCAATCGATCCCCTATATAACCGGATTGTACACTGGACTAAACGCTAAGTTATTTTTGGTCACCAACTTGCATGACGGTTAGTCGGTCCACTTCAAGCTGCAGTTGAACCATATTTAATAATTAATGTTAATATGTTTGACTCCATTAGATATACTATGCAAAACTGAGAAAAAATCGCATGCATCACTTGCTTTTTATGTCATTTGGAACGTAAAACAACATCTTGTCTGTTGCTAAAGTTGTGAAAAAAATTATTTGTTCCCTTGGAAGATCTGTCCACATTTGTAACTTTCGCAGGTGTTTCACCGGTAAACTTCATTAAAATTTTAATCCATGAGTCAGATACCGCACCATCAAAATGATACAAAAGTAATAGTTTGAAAGTCGTAATCGGCTGCGGTCTCGATATAGAATTCGCTGGGAAGGAGAGTGTTTGGGAACGACCAGGATCTAGCAATACATCTGCAAGATACCTGCATTAAAGACGAAAATGGAGAAACACCATTCGAGTACCTACATCTAAAGAACTCCTTGAAAAATGGGCCCAGTATACAAGACATCATTCAAACTGATTCCTGTGATGAATGGAGTAGAGTCGTTGAAAGCTTTGCGGATCGTAGTGTGTAAGATAGCAGAAAAGAAAAGTACAGTCGAGCACGCCCGACCGTATAATAATCTCTGCATTTGATTCCTGACTATATGATTTTATTCTTAAAATCGGCATCAGGGTATGACAGGGTAGGCCATTTAAAGCGGGCCCATTTGTTTCTGAAAAAAAAAAACATTGAAAAATACATTTTTTTTTTGTGTTGATATGAAAAATCATTTATTTTATTCAAGGAGATTTGTTCCAGCTAGTTTTTGAAAATGATATCCTTCAAATGTTTGCCTCTGGCCTTGATGGCCAAATGTGTCCTTTTTCGGCGTTTTTCATTGTTTTGGCTAATATTTTGGCCAAAATGGCGGTGATTTCGCGTCGGATATCGTTTTTAAGTTGAGTTAGAGTCGTTGGCTTGTTGATGTATACCTTGGATTTCAGATAACCCCACAAATAAAAGTCCGGTGGCGTTAAATCTGATGATATCGGTGGCCACGGAAAATCACCATTTTTTGAAATCAACCTTCCAGGGAACAATGACTTCAAAAAATCGATTGTAGCGCGTGAAGTTTGGTAAGTTATTTTCTTCGATGATTGGCATAACAAAATCGCGTATCATGGCACGATAACTCTCTCCATTGATGGTGACAGGGGCTCCATTTTCATTTTCGAAAAAGAACGGTCCGATGACCATTTCCGCACAAACACCGCACCACACAGTCACTTTTTGATTGAAGAGAGGCTGCTGAGACTACCGTGGTTAATAAATTTTGCGTATAAACGCTGTAAAGTGCTTTTGGATGGCGGACTTTTAACTTTATTTTTTTTTTTTTAAACGCACGTTGAGCTTTCACAATTGAAAAGTTATTTTGGATGTAAAGCTGAATTATTTCAGAGCGTTCTTTCGGAGTGTAGTAGTCTATGGTACAAATTGTCTTCGACTGACGTTTCAAACGCGGCATGTCAATAGTCAATATGGCAGCGCTGTCAAAAGTTATAGGGTTGCCAGATGGGCCCGCTTTAAATGGCCTACCCTGTACAATGGATAGAACTTGCAGTCACACACCTTGAAACAAAACCATTTGTTTTTATGTATGCGCATACATATTTATACATTTGACATTATATATATGCATATATAAATGTGTTAATGTATTAGTCGGCGCAGCCAGCGTCCGCGGGCAGCTCTGTCGCTACACATGCAGAGTAAGCGTTCGATCATATGATTGAATTTTACTGCCTTGGTTGCACACATGCATTGACACATTCATTTTTATTCCATTCAACTATAAAATTGGTTTTTTTATTTTGTTTATAGTCCGATTTATATAAAACTTTCAGTATTGATATATTTTGATATATTTTGTCTTTAAACGAATTACAAATTACAATACTGTACGATAAGCAGAAATGCCCTAAAAAAACGGGGGCGTGGCAGACGAACATTTTTGAACACTATGAACCTGCGTACTGAAATTAGTAATCCTAAGGACCATAGTTACTGAGAAATTCGCCAAAAACATCGATTTTTTCCTAGGTGTGTCTAGTTTTTTGCTCATTGTACGCGAATGGGGCGTGGCATCGAAAAAAGATTCTTGTATTGACTGACTAGATATATTTTAAAGAAAGATGGAAGTTCCGACCTTACCTTTCTTAAGAGTCCGAGATGCCAGACACAATCAAAAGCCTGCTTCGCATCAAGAAAAACTGCTCAACAATATTGCTTGTTTTCAGAAGCGCCCAAAATCTGGTTGACTACGCAACGTAGTTGTTCAGGTGTTCCGTGCTGGCTCCTAACTCCAAATCGATGGTCTGGATCTATACGTCTTTAGTCCATAACTGATACGGATAGGAAGCTGATGGATCTGTATGAAAAAAAATGTCACCAACAGGTTTGCCTGGTTTTGGATTTATCACAATAAATGCCTTCTCCAGCAGGTTAGGAAATGTTGAACGCGAAAAATTACATAACAGACCGCAACAAAATAATGTATCGTAGATTCTGGTAATGACTTAAGGCTTGTGCCATCTACTTATTTTGTCGGGTCCTGGAAACTTCTTAACATTTTTATACTCTCTGCAAGAGAGAGTATATTGGGTTTGTGAAAAGTATGTAACAGGCAGAAGGAGGCGTGGCCGACCCCATAAAGTATATATATTCTTGATCAGCATCACTAGCCGAGTCGATATAGCCATGTCCGTCTGTCCGTCTGTCTGTCTGTCTGTCCGTATGAACAAACTGATTTCAGAGATGGCAAGAGCTACAAGTTTGAATTTGGTCTCTATCGACTCGATATTTAGTCAGTCAATACAAGAATCTTTTTTTTTTTCGATGCCACGCCCCATTCGTCCGCAATGAGCAAAAAACTAGGCATACCTCGTTAAAAATTGATGTTTTAGGCGAATATCTTAGTAACTATGGCACTTAGGAGTACCAATTTTGGTGTGCAGGTTCCTAGAGACGGCATAATTGCATTGTCATCAAAAATTTTGGACTGCCAATCCCCCTTTTCTCACAAGAAATAAAGTAGTTTTTAAAATTTATTTTAAGTTTTAAAACCACTAAAAGATGCTTCAGATCATGATCTTGGAGCAGTGTTATCTCATGCTAGTCAACCCATAACAATGATTCCCAGAACAATTTGTGAAATAAGCGGGAGCTTGTATGAGCATTAAAAAATCTCCGCAACCACTGCTTAATAGTAGCGTTACTGTTGCCCTAGCCCTCATCTGTTACATGGTCTTCACGGTATCAACGCCGTAATGATGGGATGATAGGATGGCCTTTACTTAACTCAGGGAGAAGTCAAAACAAACAAAAATGAAAATTCTGATCTTGCAGTTCAGATGGTCATTGCATGCTAATGCAAAAATGTTACGAGGTGAACCAGACACCCGCCGGCTAGCGCATTGCAGATACAATGGGCACGAGGCGTCAATCCAACGTTCTGTCGCTGGTTCTGCCGCTGACTGCGGGCTATACACAAGCCGCTGGCTTTAAACTTTGTTACTATAAGTTTTGCATGTTAGCTTTTAGTTAACATTTGAAACTCAAACGCTAGTTTCAAGCAATAAACAATACAAACTGAACTACGGGATTTATTTACTGTTAGTATACTCGGCAGTTGGTGTGAAGGCACAAGCATTTACATGCCTACCCTAACGGTGGTAGTCTCATTGTTAGTATCGTCTCAAAATACACGTCGAATAGTTTTATACCGCTAAAGTTAATATTTGGCGACCCGAAGGTACAAAATTGTAACTAAGGAGCCGCCTATTGCAAAAAAACTTGGTCACAAGGCGTACTTCTAGTGGCTGGAGAAAGGATGCCAGCGTAAGGTGCGAATCTTAATACATTAAAAGCTATAGTGCAGGAGTACTCCACTGTGTAGATTCCGGAGTTAAGGATCTGGAAGCTAACAAATTTAAGGTCTCAACTGGGCTTTATGGATCGATTGCAAAAGTGTAGGGCTTTTTTTCAACGAAGGCTCTTTATGATTCATCAAACATAAAGAATTCTAGATTGACTTATCTCAACTCATCGCCCAGCAGCAATCGATCCCCTATATAACCGGATTGTACACTGGACTAAACGCTAAGTTATTTTTGGTCACCAACTTGCATGACGGTTAGTCGGTCCACTTCAAGCTGCAGTTGAACCATATTTAATAATTAATGTTAATATGTTTGACTCCATTAGATATACTATGCAAAACTGAGAAAAAATCGCATGCATCACTTGCTTTTTATGTCATTTGGAACGTAAAACAACATCTTGTCTGTTGCTAAAGTTGTGAAAAAAATTATTTGTTCCCTTGGAAGATCTGTCCACATTTGTAACTTTCGCAGGTGTTTCACCGGTAAACTTCATTAAAATTTTAATCCATGAGTCAGATACCGCACCATCAAAATGATACAAAAGTAATAGTTTGAAAGTCGTAATCGGCTGCGGTCTCGATATAGAATTCGCTGGGAAGGAGAGTGTTTGGGAACGACCAGGATCTAGCAATACATCTGCAAGATACCTGCATTAAAGACGAAAATGGAGAAACACCATTCGAGTACCTACATCTAAAGAACTCCTTGAAAAATGGGCCCAGTATACAAGACATCATTCAAACTGATTCCTGTGATGAATGGAGTAGAGTCGTTGAAAGCTTTGCGGATCGTAGTGTGTAAGATAGCAGAAAAGAAAAGTACAGTCGAGCACGCCCGACCGTATAATAATCTCTGCATTTGATTCCTGACTATATGATTTTATTCTTAAAATCGGCATCAGGGTATGACAGGGTAGGCCATTTAAAGCGGGCCCATTTGTTTCTGAAAAAAAAAACATTGAAAAATACATTTTTTTTTTTGTGTTGATATGAAAAATCATTTATTTTATTCAAGGAGATTTGTTCCAGCTAGTTTTTTGAAAATGATATCCTTCAAATGTTTGCCTCTGGCCTTGATGGCCAAATGTGTCCTTTTTCGGCGTTTTCCATTGTTTTGGCTAATATTTTGGCCAAAATGGCGGTGATTTCGCGTCGGATATCGTTTTTAAGTTGAGTTAGAGTCGTTGGCTTGTTGATGTATACCTTGGATTTCAGATAACCCCACAAATAAAAGTCCGGTGGCGTTAAATCTGATGATATCGGTGGCCACGGAAAATCACCATTTTTGAAATCAACCTTCCAGGGAACAATGACTTCAAAAAATCGATTGTAGCGCGTGAAGTTTGGTAAGTTATTTTCTTCGATGATTGGCATAACAAAATCGCGTATCATGGCACGATAACTCTCTCCATTGATGGTGACAGGGGCTCCATTTTCATTTTCGAAAAAGAACGGTCCGATGACCATTTCCGCACAAACACCGCACCACACAGTCACTTTTTGATTGAAGAGAGGCTGCTGAGACTACCGTGGTTAATAAATTTTGCGTATAAACGCTGTAAAGTGCTTTTGGATGGCGGACTTTTAACTTTATTTTTTTTTTTTAAACGCACGTTGAGCTTTCACAATTGAAAAGTTATTTTGGATGTAAAGCTGAATTATTTCAGAGCGTTCTTTCGGAGTGTAGTAGTCTATGGTACAAATTGTCTTCGACTGACGTTTCAAACGCGGCATGTCAATAGTCAATATGGCAGCGCTGTCAAAAGTTATAGGGTTGCCAGATGGGCCCGCTTTAAATGGCCTACCCTGTACAATGGATAGAACTTGCAGTCACACACCTTGAAACAAAACCATTTGTTTTTATGTATGCGCATACATATTTATACATTTGACATTATATATATGCATATATAAATGTGTTAATGTATTAGTCGGCGCAGCCAGCGTCCGCGGGCAGCTCTGTCGCTACACATGCAGAGTAAGCGTTCGATCATATGATTGAATTTTACTGCCTTGGTTGCACACATGCATTGACACATTCATTTTTATTCCATTCAACTATAAAATTGGTTTTTTTATTTTGTTTATAGTCCGATTTATATAAAACTTTCAGTATTGATATATTTTGATATATTTTGTCTTTAAACGAATTACAAATTACAATACTGTACGATAAGCAGAAATGCCCTAAAAAAACGGGGGCGTGGCAGACGAACATTTTTGAACACTATGAACCTGCGTACTGAAATTAGTAATCCTAAGGACCATAGTTACTGAGAAATTCGCCAAAAACATCGATTTTTTCCTAGGTGTGTCTAGTTTTTTGCTCATTGTACGCGAAAAGATTCTTGTATTGACTGACTAGATATATTTTAAAGAAAGATGGAAGTTCCGACCTTACCTTTCTTAAGAGTCCGAGATGCCAGACACAATCAAAAGCCTGCTTCGCATCAAGAAAAACTGCTCAACAATATTGCTTGTTTTCAGAAGCGCCCAAAATCTGGTTGACTACGCAACGTAGTTGTTCAGGTGTTCCGTGCTGGCTCCTAACTCCAAATCGATGGTCTGGATCTATACGTCTTTAGTCCATAACTGATACGGATAGGAAGCTGATGGATCTGTATGAAAAAAATGTCACCAACAGGTTTGCCTGGTTTTGGATTTATCACAATAAATGCCTTCTCCAGCAGGTTAGGAAATGTTGAACGCGAAAAATTACATAACAGACCGCAACAAAATAATGTATCGTAGATTCTGGTAATGACTTAAGGCTTGTGCCATCTACTTATTTTGTCGGGTCCTGGAAACTTCTTAACATTTTTATACTCTCTGCAAGAGAGAGTATATTGGGTTTGTGCAAAAAAAAAAAGTATGTAACAGGCAGAAGGAGGCGTGGCCGACCCCATAAAGTATATATATTCTTGATCAGCATCACTAGCCGAGTCGATATAGCCATGTCCGTCTGTCCGTCTGTCTGTCTGTCTGTCCGTATGAACAAACTGATTTCAGAGATGGCAAGAGCTACAAGTTTGAATTTGGTCTCTATCGACTCGATATTTAGTCAGTCAATACAAGAATCTTTTTTTTTTCGATGCCACGCCCCATTCGTCCGCAATGAGCAAAAAACTAGGCATACCTCGTTAAAAATTGATGTTTTAGGCGAATATCTTAGTAACTATGGCACTTAGGAGTACCAATTTTGGTGTGCAGGTTCCTAGAGACGGCATAATTGCATTGTCATCAAAAATTTTGGACTGCCAATCCCCCTTTTCTCACAAGAAATAAAGTAGTTTTTAAAATTCAATGCCGATTTTAAGGCATTTGTTCTTATCGTACAGTATTGTAATTTGAAAATCATTTGAAGACAAAATATATCAAACTATCCTAAAAGTTGCATATAAATCGGACAATAAACAAAAAAGTTTGATACGTGTAAAGTTTATAATTAAAGGCCATGTTACTGCATGTGTGCAAGCGAGATAGAAACATACAAACATGTGAGCGAACGTTTTCGCTGCTTGTGTAGCTTAGCGGCAGCGCTGCCCGCGAATGCTGGCCGTGCCAACCAATTGTGTATGTATTACATATACACATACTTATGTGCGTGCATACATATAATGTTAAGTGTGTATGCGTATGAATACATACATTCAGATGTTTTTGTTTCAAGGTGTTTTATTGCAAGTACTTTCAATTGATATACTCGGACACCGATTTTATTAAAATAATCGGGAATAAAATGCAGAAGTATTCTACGGTCGGGCGTGCTCGACTGTACTTTTCTTTCTTGTTTTTAACTATTTTTCAAAAAAAAATGTAAGCGAAACAAACAAATTATATAAAACACGAATACGTACATACAAATATTCATATATATTGGCATTAACCGATGTGGACTGTTGTTGAAATTCAATTGAGTACATCAGAAGCTCCTTGGCGGAGGGACGCTAGAGAGGGGTGAGTGCCTTCGTCTTTCTCACCGTTCTCTTGGTAAGCGGCTTTTGAGCGCAGCAATTTTTTGCTTTTTCCTCAACATTGTGGCATTGTTCTCAAGCACAGTCGCCAGCGTCATAATATTTTGTCAATGCAGTCGAAATCACTGAAGCTAGTCACGAAGAACGCGAAGATATGGCTGACGGTGCTCCATCGGCGTTCGCCAAGTCGAATAAAATATTGAGATCGCTTCCTGTTATGGTGTATCGGTCAGCCCCACCCATATTGGCGGAAAGAGTCTTCGTATTTTTGGCCATCAATGAAGCTGATGCCCCAAAGAGATCCAGAGAACACGAGAACACCGCCAAAAAAGGCTAAGTTGACACCTAGCGAACTTCTCACCTAGCGTCCAGATAAGAGGGCAAGGCTGTTAGGCTTGTTTTCGTAGTTATAAAAAAGCAGCTTAAACGTATTAAAGCCATTCAAAAAGAAGTTAGCCAACAGTTAAACAGCACACACGCGATAAAGATTAACGTGATACGTCAACACAGCAGCGGGGCAAAAACAAGCCCATATCCTACGTACGCTACAGGGACCAGAGGCCCGAAAGTTCTACCCGAGGGAGCAAAAAGGACATACGTTCGGCTCCGGGCTCCACAATTAAAGAAGACAGACCTTTCTGAAAGGCAGTTTAGGGCCCAAGGAGCGGGCCCAATTTGACACCAAAATGCTACTGACAAAGACAGCGTCTGTATCGAGAAAAGGGACATGATGGAAAGGCGGAAAAAAAATTATGTTATTAGTGACTAATGTTAGACACGGAAGACGATACAGCTAAATGCGATGTCACGGATGGGGTGCGACAAGGTTCCATACTAGGTCCACCCTGCGGAATATCATGTATGATGGAATACTGAGGCTGGATCTGCAGGGCAACGTGCAGATTGTAGGCTTCGCCAACGATATTGCCATCATCGTCAAAGCGAAAAATTTACACGAGGCTGAAGCATTAGCTGTGAACTCCGTTAGGCTGACGTCAGAGTGGCTGCGATATGCGATGGGTTGATATAAACGATAATTATCGCAACGATCTGCAAAGCCATGACATGACAGAGTGAAAGCTTTTCGCAAAGAGAGTGCGAGTGTTTTAGTTTTAATCTCGGTCGCAAACATGGTCGCCAATGATTGAGATGAAGATTTTTTTGCGTCAGCAGTAATGTTTTCATGAAAAAAACCAACGCGATCTACCCACTAAATCCAAACAGTTTGAAAGGAGAATTTTATAGTTTATATCCAAATTTAAGACTGTATCCGGACATATTTTTTGACTCTACAAGAATGTACATCAATAAATTAGACTATATTTTGAAGAAAATTCATTCGGAACTCAAAAAATGATGGAAAAATTTTGTTGTTCACCCCGTAACACACGTATAATATAAGCGATATTAAGCGATAAAGCGAGTCAGAATCGCTTTCTCGGAACTCTCTTTACTTTTCGCTTTGGCTCTCTTCCCGCTTCGCTTGCACTCTGACTTGTATTAAGCCATTACATATAAATTTGCATGCAGAGCTTTCTCGCGCATTGTTGCTTAATATTTTCGCATCGCTTATTGCGGCCACTCTGATGTCAGCCTTAGGCAAGTGACAGACTAGCTGGAACCTATTAGCGTCGCCTCTCACAAGACCGAAGCGGTGCTTATAAGCAGCAGAAAGTCAGTCGAGACAGCAACCCTTAGACTAGATGGAGCTACGGTAGTATTTAAAAGATCCATTAGATACCTTGGCATGCATATCGACACGCGCCCTGCCTTCAGGGAACACCTCTTCCACACTCACGAAAAAGCGACGGGGATCACTCAATGCCTTTCGAGAATGATGTCAAACCACGGTGGCCCCAGGACATAGTAAAAGACGATTTGGCCAAGGCATCTGAGCAGAAGTCGTACATCAGAGATATTGACTTTGCGCGATCAGAGTCTCCAGCGCCTTTCGGACTGTCTCTGGGTAGGCTGTCCTTGGTATAGTAGGTGTGATCCCATTAAATATCTTGAATTTAGAATCCAAAGGAATATGCGATGCCAAGAAAAACGGTAGCGAGACGAGACTGCCTATCCGAACAAAAGCTGACGCACGTAGAGCAACTATATCTCAGTGGCAACCAGATGGGAGAGAGCTGACTCCGGACGCTGGACCGGACAGGATGCTCCGCAAGCACGGTGAAGTAAGTTGCCACCTGACCCAACTCTTGAGCTGTCACAGGTTCTACAGGGAATACCTGCAGAGACTTGGACACAACGCAAGCGATAGGTGCCACACGTGCGACGTAGTAGAAGATGCTGAACGTGTCCTCATTTCGTGCAGGCGGTTTGGGACGGAGCGAAGTCTTGTCGAATAGGAAATCGTTGGCGCAATCAAACTTTTATGATTAGAAGCCCGTTTATCTGGTCAGCAGTCAACAAATTCGCAAAGGAGATCATGGGCACCCTAAGGGCGGAGGAACAGCAAAGAATGTCCAGACTATCTATTTGCCCTTCGTTAAATATGTCTTTTCCTGTGTCCCTAAAGTCCCCATGTATATACATTTATCTTTACTATCAATAATATCCTTACTGTTAATAAAATCGAAAAAAAAATAGACATATATATTTGGCATTAAAGAAAAACTACATGAATGTAACAACTTAACACCACAAACTTTAACACAACACAACACAAAAGACAACCGTGACACCAGCGACGGTGCAACAAACAAAAATTAAAATTATTAAATTTAAATTAAAATATAAACACTTCAACAGTGAAAAAAAATTTGGCGCTTCAAGTCAACATAAAGTTCAGTTCCCTAACTTAACTTTTTATTGGTTAATTTAGAAATGTTTAAGCATTTATTTATTTAATTATTTATTAAACATTATTTGTTTATTTGCCAATTTTTTTCTATTATTGTTTACATTTTCTTATTTCGTTGGCCCTATTCTTTTAATTCTTTTTTGCTGTGTCACCAATTTTTATACTGTCTGCAAGAGTATATCGGGTTTGTAAAAGTAAGTAACATGCAGAAGAAGGCTTGGCAGACCCCATAAAGTTTATATATTCTTGATCAGCATGACAAGCCGAGTCGATATAGCCATATCCGTCTGTCCGTCGTCCGTCGTCCGTCGTCCGTCTGCCCGTCGTCCGTCTGTCAATCCGTATGAACAAACAGATTTCAGAGACTGTAGGAGCTACAAGTTTAAATTTAGTCAGTATCGTGGCGTGGTGACAGCGCTGCTCGCGGACGCTGGCCGTGCCGACTAATGGTATGTACATACATACATATGTATGTATGTATTACATATATGCTCTAATGTCATATGTATATATATCTGAATATATACAAATAATTGTTTTTGTTTCAACGTTTTTTACTGCAAGCCCTATCAATTGACATACTCGGATTCTGAATTTATTAAAATAATTGATAATGAAGTGCAGAGAGTACTATACGGTCGGGCATGCGCGACCGTACTTTACTTTCTTGTTATTTTTTAATTTTTGCAAGACCTCTTCATTGTTTTTGTGTATAATTCATTCAATTCAATTCATTTATATACTTCTCACTCCTAGCTTTTCACTTATTATCTTTTCAACTGGTGAGCTTTCTTGTTTTAGAGAAGTAAAGAAGTTTTGGGTGATATCATTGATTTGCTTTTGCTAAAAACTACTAGTAATTTAATCTTTTTCTGAAATTGATTCTGAAACGTTTTTAAGTCGTATATTTTGAATACCGACCTTTTGATCGCGGTCCATATGCAACCACAACCACTTATTTCCATTTCTCTTGAAACTTTTTAGATTATTTTTAGGTTTGTCAGAAGCGAAATATGCGTAACAGGCAAAGGAAAACATTTCCGACCCATTAAAGTATATTTATTCATGATTAGCATCAACAGTCAAGTCGCTATACTCCATTTTCCCGCTCCTCTATCCGTCCGTCCGCATATACAAATTGATCTGCAAGACAACAGGAGCTAGCCTTTAGCTCCCATTGGACAAATCGGTCGTAAATTGCTTATTTGTAAGAAAAAACCCGCACTTGAATGAATACGGGGTATTTTACAATGGACTCGCTCAACTGCAGCCTTTCTTACTTGTTATGGTTATTAAATTCCCTAAACTGGCTGGTTTTAGCGACAAAGTTTATCAGCTCTACCGGTCGTGTTTTTTTTTCCAAGCTCCGTTTAATTATTAGTTTTTATCAAAGTTTGCTCTTATAAATTTCATTTTATAATTAATAATTGTTGTAAGTGGGACCCAAATTCTGGTTTGTTACAATTCGTTTTTAGTGTGCATTGTAGTAAGGAAATTATATTAAATTTAATTGTTTGAAAAATTATTGTTGTTCTAAGTGATACCCTAAATCTGATTTGTTACAATTTATTTTTAGTGTGCATTGCAATTAGGAACTTATGTTTTTTTTTAATACAGCGTCTCTGCTATGTGTTTGATTGTTCCCGTGTTGCTTGCTTGTTGCTATCTTTTGTTACCCCGCTGATCAATAAAAAGTTGATGCATGTGTTCGTGCACTCAATTCGCTTTGCGCTTGCTTTCACGAAATACTGTTTTTGTACAACTATTTTGCTTAAAATTTGTTTTCCAGTTTGCATACTTTCTTATTCAGATTTATTTTCCGTTTTCACTCGAAATTTAAAAAATTTTGAGCAAAATATCTTGCAGCCAAAATGTTAACACTTAAGGTCAATCTCGAGACACTGACCAACCAAATCTGTGCACTGTTGATTGTGCGATAACACTTTGCATATTAAATGTGCTGGATTTACTAGGCGTGAGTTCGAAAAAAATTATTTTCTCTGCTAAATTACATAGTGATGGATTACGATGGTCATACCCAGTTAGTATTGAGTTGCAATTTGGTTTGTCGCGGTCACTTCTGACGTCTTCTTTACATAATGGGCCTCCCCTTTAATCTATTTCTTCAACTCCCCGTAACTCCTCACCACCCAGTTCGTCTCTTTCTTCAGCAAAATCCCCAGCACCCAATCCACCAAAAGTTAAATGAAGTGTCCATGTTGCTCTCCGGGCTCTCGAAGTATAATTTACAGAGCCTTCGAAATTAACTTTACGGTCCAAAATTTCTTGAAGCGTTTAAAATAATAACAAAAAAATGTCTGTAAGCCAAAAAATCTTACCTTTTATTATTAGTCAGTCGCCTGATCTGTTTCCTACGATAAGGGATCAAAAAATCTTGGCTTCCTCCTTTAACTGCTCTTGAGTTCAGAAAGAGCAAAAAATAAAAGTACAGTCGAGCATGGCCGACCGTACAATACTCTCTGCATTTTACTCCCGAATATATGATTATATTATTAAAGTCGGTATTACAATGGATAGTACTTGCAGTACAACACGTTGAAACAAAAACATCTATTTGTATGTATGCAAATGTTAATATTGTAAATTTTTTCTATCTAGCTCTCTTGTTCATAGTCGGATTTTTATGCAACTCTTGGCGACCTGATCGCCGGTACTAGCGGAAGAGACTGGCCGGTAGGCTTATTGATACCCGTCATTGTCAGCTTCGTCGACTCATGTGAGCACTAGGAAGAAAGATTTGTTCTCGTTGGCTGTTGAGAAATACGAGACCAATGTTTGAAATTAAAATATCGCGCAGATGCGAAGAGGGTCGTTCAGCACGGGACCAGCAATGCGACTAACTTTACTTATTCCATAAGACTCTGGGCTCTGGGGTTCTTTGCTGCCCGCGTGTTAAATGCGCACTTTGTTTGGGAATGTGTATTTGATGAATCTATGCGGGATGTTGTAACGAGGGCAAAGCTTGACCGCGAACCCATCGGCTGCCTTGGAGAAATGATGCTTTCGTAGAATCTTTAGGTCACCTAGGACTGGCTTCCACTCCCGGCTTGGCAGGTTTTAGTGGCGGCTTTGCTCTATCTAGAGAGAGAGATTATCAGCTGTGCCCGTCGTGTTCTTTCAACGCTCCGTTTATTTTATTATTTTTGGTTATATTTGTGAATTTTATTTAACTATTATTAATCATTCTTTTTGTACTAAGTGATACACTAAATCTGATTTGTACAAAGCCGGTTTCTGTGTGCATTGTTGCAAAATACTAACT